>JAZGTI010012691.1:0-15481 GCA_036877585.1 Botia kubotai
TTTAAATGTAAACTCTTTAAGGACAAGTTCTAATCTCCATTGTAACTTAATCTTATATTTTGCAAGGGTTTTTAATAGAGAAAATTCTTAAGTCTTAAATTCTCTATTTAAGAAGCAGTTTGTAGTTGCTTTAAGCACTTGTGTTGAAGCAGTAAACTGTCAACCCTGTTAACTTTCTAAAAGCTTACTTATATACTGTAAATGAATATTAATTAATTTATTTTTGTCTTAATATATCTTTTTGTAAATTGTAAATTATACAATTTATTATGATTAAACTCAAACACTTTATTTGTCTGATAGGACGTTGAAAATCTTTAAAAATCATCTTAAACTTTACCATGGTAACACAAAGTTTACCATGGTAACAGGATCAATGTATATCAAAGCTATTTTTGAATAATAGATAGAGGTAAAGGACTTTAAGTAAAATGATTAAAAGCCATAGATAAACTAGGCTACTGTATTGGCAAGTCTAAACCTGTAGGCCTATATTAAGCATTAATGTTTAACAACAAAAAGTGCCTGTTAGGGAGAGCCAGTAGAATACATGTGATGGTTACCTACAGGTCCTGCAGTCTAATCACATCAAAATCACAGGGCATATTTTTCATGCCAACTCAACAACACCTCTCATCCAGCTATATTTCCATTGAGCTGCTGTAAACAGACAGTGACAACCAGCATCAAGCAGAGGTATATTCATGCTGTTACTTCCAAGCAACATAAGGGCTGTAATAGCTGTGATGTTGTCACGGTGTATCTGCACATACAGCACAAACAGATTACCTGAATAACAGGGTATTGGGGACTCTCTCTTTCCTACCCTTTGACACTCTCTCTCTCTGCCCCGAGTTAAAAAAAACAGTTTAAATCAACCTAGGTTGGTTGATTTCAACCCAGCTGGTTTTCCTTGCTGTCTAGATAACAAGCTCCTAAACCCTTAAAAAACTAGCAAACCAGACCATGGACAGCCTGAACCTTTCCCTCCCTCTTTCCCTCTTTAGTAGCATCTCCCCATTAACTACTTCTTCCCCATGAGACACTGGCAAGTCTAGATAAGAATCTTTGCCTCTTCCCCAGGTCCAGAACACACTGCCCTCCACATGAGACAAAGGAGCATTGGCACATTGTCTCTCCATCAGGTTAAGGTGGTGGCAATGAATTATTGAGAAGCTTTAGAGCACTTCTAGAAACCCCCTGCTACATACACCTGCGGCCCTTCTGTTTTCTGTCAGGTGAAGCCAGACCTTGTGCAAAACATACACCATTAAAAAATGGCAACAGCTGGGATCAATTATTGTATCTATGTAGTTTGAGGGAGCTACAAATTGCATTTAATGTAACATTTTTTAATAAAACATGATTTTTACGTAATATGGTTTTCTGCAGGCAATTTCTTTTGTATAATGAATGTTTAACTAGCATCTGATTTTATACATTATTCTAGTTTTCTGTCTCTCATATCACTCCACGGTCTCTGTCTTCTTATGCAATAAAATACTTCTAACTTAAATCAATAGTTCATGTCTATTTGTTTATTTTTTTTGGCAAGCTGCCAAGCTGATCATTATCACACAATATACGCCTTCAGTATAATTCAACCTGATCACCCTGCCAGGGTTTGTTTTGTGATAATGACCAACTGACTGTTTTTGTTCTTTCTTAAGGAATTTGACTTTACTTTCACGACCAAGAAAGTAATGTGCATACTGAGAACTATGATACTCATTAATGTAACAGATGGGAAAAATATCAAATCAAATAGATGGACCACGAAATTAACTGATGACAAGAATATACTGCACAATCTATCAGAGGGAGGGGGCCCTTAAAGAAGTTTAAATTTTCTTTAAAATTGTCTTTACCAATTGTATTTTTGGTTTGTGTTTTTTTGAGCTGTCATCCAATGAATGATAAATGCTGAAATATTAATAAATGCAGAATATGTACTATAATGTATCGGTTATTTCTACCTCTCACATTATAAGGTGAAATAAAACAATAAATCTTTTATTAAATGTGGCAAGTTATATTTGTAATTAAACATACAATTAAATCAAAAATCTACTTTATAGTATGGGCTACATATAAATAGGGTTAGTGGTCCATTCTCTGGTTAAGTTGAAATATTATGGGAGCTGTAAAAGGTTATTATTGACAGCTGACCTCTCTTGGCGTCACTCCTATCTCCATGTCGTGGTCCATGTGGACTCGAGAATCTCCTGCCATCCTCAGCTTCGACTCCAAACCTGGAAGAGAAAGAAAATGACAAAACTTAATTAATGAAAAGCATAAATGACTTGTGCTTATTCTATAGTATTTGATCTTGTAGGCTACAGAAATCAATCTTGTAATGCTAAATAGCTATTTGCCTATTGGTTAACCTTATCCAATAGCCTGTTTGGCCTAATTGTCATCAAGTACAGCACTTTCACAGGAGGAACACGGCAGTACATTTTGATTAACATTACGATTATAAACCTAACACACATTCTTTTACAATAACACACACAGATGAATCATTAACAATGAAATCAGGAATGTGGATTAAGAATTTACTTAATTAATACAGTAGGGTCAACGTTCATTTTAGGTTTTTTAGATGTTTTGTTTATAAATGAAAGTGCCATTTGGTTGTGGATTACTGTGTCATATAGGGATATTGAAGGATTTTACCAATGTTCACATATTCACAGGGTAAACAAGTCACACTCAAAATTAAGGTTCATCTGAGCTGGTAATGTCTCACTCAATGTCTCTCAATCAGCTGAGTAAACATATTAATCACGTCAAACACCACAGTAAAGCTCTTCGACCGTGCCTGCCTAACTCATTAATATGCAAACAGATAAACTAAACCTAACTGCTCAGACTCCCACATTAAATCTGCCCTTTTGAAAACAGAACATGGGTGTTAGATGGAAGCAGTCACATGAACCTTTGCGGGAACATCTTGGAAGGTTACTTAAAGGATTAAATCATAGGTCACAGGGGAGATGGGAAGCTTTCTGACTGATTGTGCAGATGTGATTGTTAATTTGTGCCTAAAACATACAGGCAGTCTCAGCTGTTCCCCGCTCCCCAAAGAATATCCACATCAGCACTGTCACACCACAAAAGCTGTTTCTGTCTCCTTGATTTAGCTCTCCTTCATACACAGAAAGAGCAATGCCAACCTGGATAAGCACCTCTGCTTTGTTAGTGCTTTAGCAGTTCACTGTCTCCATTCTGAAAGTTGTACTGGTCACGTGTCAAATCTCTTAAGATGAATTTTGAGCAGACAGGGTCTGAACAGAGACCCTGATTGGTCTAGATAAGCATATTCATGTAGGCTTTGTTCCAAAACCTGGTGAGCTGTCTAGTTGTCTTGCTACCTATGTAGGATGCTATCTTAGAAAATCTAAAGTGGAACTTGGCTTATCAGAATGCCCAACTTAGGCACGCAGAAGCAAGCAGACTCCATGCTTCTTACAAAAAGCACTACTCATGCAAAATGCACAGGAAATGGCATTTTGATAGAATTTAGTGTTAGCATGTAGCTAAGCTAACAATAACCATTAGGCCACAACTGCCCATTCTAAACCATTTAAAGGAAAAATGTTGATTTTAAATATAGTTGAGTCAAGTTTAAATAAAAGATGAACTATTTACTCAACATGTGTGTGTGCTGTATGTATTTTATGCTTATTGGAGTATTAGTAGAGAGTCTGAATTGTAAACCACAGGTTCAATTCCCACATTTTGCAGGAAACAACTGAAATGCCCTTGAGCAAGGCACCTTTCCCAAGTTGCTCCCTGGGCGCTATAGTGATAGCTGCCCACTGCTCTGTGTGTGTGTTCACTATGTGTGTGTTAAATGCAGAGGTCATATTTCAGGTATGACCATACATTGACAAATATACCACTTTCACTTTACTAATTTGCCGAAATTGGATTGCCTTCTCTGGAAAGAAATACATAGAATGTTTTACAGTTCGAGGAACATTAGGTTTATTGAGGCATATTTGTTTCCCTGTATTGTGGAATAACCATCAGGTTGGAAGCGTGCCTACAATGTCTTAAAATACAACCTACACAGGCAGCTCAATAGGTTTGGAACTATATGCTACAATGGTTTTTGTTGTGAACGTAGCTGAACTCTGTTCAGTTTAATTTTTAGATGTTATGACATGGTGCATTAAGCAACGATTCAGCTCTAGAAACCGGTCACTCTCACACTGCACCTGTGCTCCTGTCATTAATGTCATGCAGCTTTGTCTATGCTAATCAGTTACATAAGGCAGCGATGACAGTGGAAAATTCCCATGTTCCCCAAGTGGCCAAGCTGCAAGTCATCCTAGTCATTTTAGCTGATTGACTAAGTGTTCTGAAAGCTGTTTAGTTATCGGTTGAAAAAATTCCAAATGACTGACACTGTAGTTTATTTTGAAATAGTTTAAAAAAGATAATGGAGAAAGAGTGAAAGTGAGAACCAAAATGAGTTTAAGAAGTAGAAAATATAGTCTTTTATGTTTTTATTTAAAAAAAAGACCCTAAATAGTTATTGATCTGCTAGGAAAGTAAATCAATGTAGCGTAATCAGGTGGAACAATGGACCACAGATCAGGGGAAAATTATTATAACGGTGATGGGTGAAAGAGAAAATCCACAACGTGTAGTGCTAAACACACTTAACAATGGTGTTATGTTGGGAAAGAGCTGACTTATTAGTGCTCCCTTGAAGGAATTCCTCTTATTAAAAAGCTACCATGTGGTTAAAATCAATTTGTACTTGAGAATAACAATTTACAGGAAATTGATACTTTTTCCCTAATTCTTATTTGTCTAATTTAACTCTACTGCAGTGACATCACTCATCCCTGTTTGCACGGCTCCTCTCACGCGCAGATGGTGCGTCAGAGACTCCATCCACTCAGGAATACAGTATTGACTGACAGGTCTGCAGCGAAAGGGCACAACGACGTGACCCGCATCCGAGATGCACATAATGAATACATCACAAACAGACGGCAGACCTCTGCAATGTCCCCTCCTCTGTCATTTCCACATTTTACAATACAGCGGTCTCATGGCCCCATGTGCATCTCCATGTGACTTTGATGGCTTGACGCCAGTGAGGTGAGCCAGAGCAGAGTCTGTTCCCTCCTGCTTATCAGGCTGTTCTGAAGAGGTAACAAGCCCCTTATCGAGCTTTTAGTGTAATGTGGTTTTTGTGGTTTTGGAATCAGAGCTCAGGTAATACAGCTAAGAGAGAGCAAGATTCATACTTCTTTTAAACCTTAAAGCAATCCTTAAAGCAAGATTAATTACCTGTTAGATAAAACTGTAAAAAAAACTATTAACTTGTGTAACTTCTGTAAGTATATTTTAAATTAGTATTAGTACAATTTTTCTTGTCCTATTGGTAAATTGACTGTTTTTGTAAGCATAAATTGAACCAAATTTTTGTGAGATTTAACTTAAAAAGAAAGTAAAAAGCAAACTTAATTTAATGTTTATTCACTAAAGGCCTGTCCCAGTGTTTTATTCAGTTGTGCTTCTTAGGAAAACTTAACCCTTTAAAGGATCTTATCACAAAATCGTATCACATCACTTTAAGTGGATCCAAACCAATTAATTACTTAACCAACATTCAGCATGTAAAGTATGCAAACATCTCTATGCAGCTGAAATATTGGTTGTGTGGTGATACTCATTTAATTATACTGGCAAAAAACTGTGCGCATCAACATCAGCTCTATTCACTCAGTGAAGCGTGATCTGCCGGTAAGAAATTTCAGGTGTGTTCAATAGTGTTTCAATAAGACAATTTAATTGGTTGATTCAGCTATTATCAGAGTTTCTCACGTGTCTTTCTTTTGCACCCTTATGCTGCGTTCCATTCATCTCTGAAAGTTGAAACTCAAAGTTCAAACCTTACTTTTAAGCAAAAAAAAGCACCAAACAATTTCCTAGATTACACGATGTAAAAGTAAAGCTAGCAGTGCATAGCATCATTTATCATTCACAATTTGTTTGCTAGGAGACTTGTTTGTACAGCTAGTGATAAATCTTATTTTGTTTATTTGAAACATCATCTTCTGATCATCGGGCAATGGAATATCAGAGACAAGAGATATCAAGTATACCCCATATCTGACTTTTGAATGGAATGCAGCATTACATCATTGCTTCTTACAGTATATCAACTGGATATACGTGGAAACATATTACTGCAACAACTGCAATTTTCTCATCAGACTGCAGGGATAGTAGATGGCTTTGCATCTCGCAAAGACATTTTCTGCAAAGTCTGGGGACGGGCCTGCATGTTTTATCAACACACTACAGTACCTCACTAATGTCCAACAGCCAGAGCACATTGGAGAGTGATGACTGGTGAGAGAATAACAGCGCACATGCTGCAGCAATGCAGTTTACTATGACATGCGTCCATTCATCCATGTCCTGCAGTCAGGGGTCGTGGTTTATACATTTCTCTCTCTCTTCTCCCTTTCTCTCTGTTTTTGGGAGAAAAAAACAATTTTGAAGGGTCATCAAAACAAACAGAACAAACCAGGCTTTGGTAAATGACAAGAACCTTTGCAGACCTTATGTTTTTTTCCCCTCAGATTCTCTGCCATGTTAAGGGACCTGCCGTTCTTTACGTAACTACGTTCCTATTTACAGGGTCCCTGGGCAGTGGTCAATTCTCTCTACACACTACGCCAAGGATATATGTAGTGGTTTAACTTCAGTTTGTCAATTTGTTATTTTGTTAATGTTCATTTGTCAATGTCATCATTACGCTGGGACTGTCTTCGCTGTGAATATACCATGAATGTGTATGCATGTACGAGCGTACTGCGGACATAGTAGGATGATGGCTTGGCTGTCTATATCTGAAACTGTTATGACACTTTGAGGTTAGTCAGGGCAAACTGGTTAAAATGCCCCTGAAACGAACGCCATCCAAAGTGCCTTACTGCCAGAGGTGCATTCACTTGCCTGTGTGCGTGTTCAGGTGTGCAAGTGCGTTTGAGTGTCCTTATCGCTCTGAATGACACCGAGCCTTCAAGTAGACATCCTGTCCACACTAAGGACAATTAGCCTAATGTGTGTGAGAGATTGTCCTATCAGTGACAGGAATAGCAATGGCTGAAACTAAGCCAGCCCATCTCCGCCCTGGTTTTTGGAACACTGGCATCATGACAACAAACTTCCTCACAGTCCTACACCAACACAAGTGATGCTTCAGGACGGTCTGATCACACTCACACAAAAATGCTCCACAGGGTGTCTGTGAATGTATACATGCCTGGTCCAGTAGCACATATTATGGAGTGCTAACACTCTGGACTTGTGCACTCAGAACCTGCATGTGACGATGGGTGTTTGTTGGGGGTGGGTTGTGTTAAGTACAGAACATGCTCCTCACACTCTCTCCTGTGTTTATCAGACGGTCTGTCAACTGCCCAAAGTGGTTTACAGCATGTGGCTGTAAATGGCAACACTGGTGTGCCAATGCGAGCTGGTATTGAGCTGCACTCATTAGCATTCCAGAGGGTCCTGAATCACTGCTGACACAATTGCTTAAAACACCTTGCATCAAATTCTGTCGATAAAGAAGAGCATAAACAGACGATGCTAAATCCGCTTTCTGTTGAGAACACTTATAATCCAGTGATAATGGATTCTAATCTCTTGGGAATTTGAGAAGCAATCAAAGGGGAAAACAACAGGAAATGATTGGTGCAGGTGATTTAGGCATACATATAACAGCAGGTACTCACAAAGACATACTATTTGTTGTGCGCGCACACACTATTGTGAAGCACTTGTAAAAACAGCTGTTAAAAAGATATCTGATTTTTTTGAGGCATGCAATTGTAAGAATTAGAACTAAGCATTGATATCTGCATGTCAAATTATTGACATTATTTATGGTAATATGACAATGATACAAAATACACAGTTCTGCAGAAGACCATTTTAGTTTTTCCAAAAATGTACTACATTTTGTTTTTGTTTTTCTGATTGAAACAGCAGCCTTTTCATACTTTTTATTGAGATCTCTCAGCATGGACAATGCAAAAGCATGACAGTAGGAATACCCTTTTCCCAGTAGTATTTGTCACCCATGATTAATTTATTCTGCAGCCTAAAATGTTCAATAATGGGGGTTTACAAAGATAAATGGTATCAAGTGATCTCAGCACACTGTGTAGAATATAAAAACCCACTGATATTGACTTCATCTAATGTGGGTGTAGATCATTCAGACATATTTGTTGAAAGTACCACTCTAGTATTCTATTCTCTTAAGAGCTGTTTCTTTAGGTGTAAAACCTTTGAAAGTACATAAAACATCTCCAAGTAATTTCAAAGGCCTGGTGGAATGACTCTACACTTACCTTCAAATCATGATAGAAGAAACGCTTGACATTTCTACTGTTGCAAGAGTGCCCTGACTATATAGTGCTTCATTGATCTGAAATCGATCACGTTCTTGACTTCTGAATGACAGACACGCGCTTGCATGCTCACTTTAGTACAGTCTTTCATACTTCTCTTTGTCTGTTTGCCTAACAGCCAAAGGTGCCTTATTTATTCATAGAAGCATGAGAGCTTTTGATCAGTGCTTTAGTAATATTTCTTTCTTTGTGTATGCTTATAAATCAATACATGCTATATTTGGAAAGAGCTTGTACTTGTTTTGCTTTCAGATAGATGTTTGATGTTCTCAAATGTCTTTGATTGTGATCTGTTCTCATAAGTGTGAAAATGTTAAAGTGTGGAGGCAGCATTCGCACCTCAGGGTTAAAACAAGCCTGAGTAACTACCCACAACTACAATTCAGCTATTTAACCATGGCCTGCCTTTCTTTTCAATTCATTATCTCTTATGTTGGCTCTTATTATGCACCGTCAGTTTCACGATCTCTCGCGCACCCACAAGTGTAAAGGATTGCTGTGTTTATGAGGTTAAAGGTGAAGGAATGATTCTCTGTTACAGTGCAGATCTGAGCATTTGTTTTACGATCACTGGTTGTAAAGATGTGTCAGTATCGCTCTCTGTTGTGTTGCTTACGTCAGCTCTATATGTTACAGCTGAATGCTGAAATGCGGCCATGCTGGGTAGCAGCCAGGAGTATAAAAAAGATGATGTGTTCACATTATGTTAGAATGATCATAATTACATAAGTCTTTACGCCAAGAAATTTGTTTCCATGGCAACCCTCAAACAAAATGGCTGCAGGTGTGTCTTTGTTATTTATGACAACAGATACTTATTTACTGAATTAATTTAGTTATCATTACTAAACTAAATGATTAACTTAATAATATAGCAAAATTATTAATTTTATTAGGTAAATTAACTAACTTAGAAACATTCCATGCTGTTTATTTAAATGACCGAAATTGCTAGGATAATAAAATATTAAAGTTAAGGATAAAAACTAAGGAAAGTCTGGTATACCTTTAATGGAAACAGTTAAGTTACAACACACACGTTAAAGTTAGAGAGTTTAGTAAGTATTGTACATTGTGAATGACCCAGCATACAATTCAATCTCATCTGTCCTTTAAGTCACGTCTAGAAACACAGTACTTTCAAAGCACAGATCAATGCAGAGGGAAATTGAATTCTTCTCAAACCGCAGCTGACATGACAAAACTGTAAACGTATTAGCCTTAATTTATATCTAATTACACACAGACAGATGGATTGCACTCCACGACTTTGCTGCCCACCTAACACAATACAAACAGAACACGCTTTGGGAGCAAATGAAGTGTAACCTCCTCACTTCCACATAAAGCACGTCCTTGCGCACATCCACACAAGTTATGTGCGTGTGTCTTGCAAAATCAATTTCCTTCAAGGTAATTCAATCTCAAGTGATGTAAGGGCACTTACCACAAATCTGAAGTCTAAGATCATTCTGACTTTTTCACAACAATTTCCCTACAAAGGGGTTTTTCATGTCGGACCATGACTTCAAAAACCAGTGTTTCTGCTGCGTGGCTAATCTATCTGTTTTCTCTTTAAAGAGAAGTAGTCTTTGCTTAACATACTCAATATAAAAAATGCATATTTTCAATATTTCTATACCTCAAGGTGCCAGTGGGATTGGCAGTAGGCAAATAGGTATCAGGCTGTTTTGAAACGTGGCATTTATGCTCATGAGGGAATTCTGATGAAGTTAACAGGGTCAAAGGTCAATATCAGAAACAGTTGTGTCATGGCAAGCAGATATTTTAATGACAGGCTTTATCTCAAAAACACTGATAATTATATAAAAGAATTAAGTTAAACCACAGAGGTCATATACCTTCCCACCATTTTACCAAAGCTGGTTTTGTACTCATAGCTCATAGCAAGCATGCGTCTGATACAGAGGAGGCAACTCTAGTTGTCAGGTAGCTTAGGTGTGTCATATATGTGTTTCAATGAGTGGCAATCCACTGAAGGCTGTTGTTTCTAATGATTTCTCCCTCAAATCACTGTGCAATGAAAGTTTTTATTGAAACACATTGTAACACTGTAGCAGTACGTTGATTTGACCTGACCTCTAGATTAGTGGATCACATAGAACATTCAAAATAGTAAAAGACCATGTCAGTTATTTATGCACAGCATAATTAATATTCACAAGTAAAGCTTTCGACATTCCACTGTGTCACAACGTCTGTGTGCACCCCAATCCTGGCTGTTCCCATCATGTTTGTGGTAAACATTTGTAAAACAGTTCAGAAAACATGCTAATTTAAATTCAAAATGTCTGAAACCCTACAGCATCATTTTACATTTGCTAGCATTTATGCAAACTAGAAGCAAACTGGTAGATACTATGAAAAATTTATACCCTCTCTTTACAGCTGCAATTGGGCTGCCATTTATTATCTTCTCCTATATGGAGCCCTCGCTGTTTTTGTTCTCTGATTCCCAGTGCTGGTGTGCTGTGTTGAGTTATCTAGAGACTTTAAGTGACAGAACCAGAGAGGCTAGACGTAGGAAAATCTCTCTATGTGCGCAGTTTGTAGCTGTAGCCCCAGGCGAGAAGACTAATATCCCTGTAACGAAAAATCAAAGGGATCAATACAACTCCCTCTGACTGTTTTACACTACTGCTGGAGCTTTAAAACTAGACTCTCTCTTGCTTTTGCTCTGTCAAAGTGTGCTCCCATATGCCACTGTAATCCAGTCAGTCTCAGGCACACTGCAATCTGCATGTGAACATGTGCACATGCATGCGAATGTTCTTCTTTACACTCACAAACACACAATTGAAAAATCGGAAACCCAGCTAGCAGGAAATATTCTTAGCACGTTCGGTAATGTTCTCTACATATTTTCTTATGTTCTTGAAAAATGTTCTTGCAGTAATGTTAGAAAGATGTTAATATAACATTAACAGAAAAATGTTAATGTTATATATCATATATTTCAAAAACGTTATTCTTAATTTGTTAGTTTGAATGTTTTAAAATGTTACAGATGTTAAATGTTTGAATAATGTTCTTATATCCAAGCAACGATATTAGTACAATCTATACAAACTGGCCGTTTTGAACAATGCTAAAACAAAAATTAAATAACATAAATAACAAAATAACATTTTTAATCTTTTTGTTTCATTAATAGAAATGTTTCTACAATGTATCTCCATTGTTTCTTCCAGACAGCAATGAGGTACGTTTGAGACAGCTGTCTGACTTTCATCAACTATGTAACAAACCATGGTAATCTCACACATCTCCATAGAAGTTTCACAAAACGTCTCACCAATCTCTCAGATTTGCTCACACACACACATAGACTATTTTGTCTATTTCTTCTGAGTAATTGTAGGAGAAACATCTGAGACAAAGTTTCTTAAAAGAGACTATAATGATGACAATAAAGTCTCATGAGCTATGAAGGAGCGACCTCTAAACAATCGGATTGCCCTCTGGTCAGACAAATGCACTCGTGCATATATAAAGACAATCCCCATCACAAGCATGCTTTACTCTGCTCCTCTGCAAGTTTTCCTGCAACACCACAGGCACGCTTGTAAAACTCCTGCAATGCACTAAAGTACATGTGCACCTCACACATTGGCTCTCTTTCTAACACGCAACTCCAGGCTCACCACTGCTGCAATAATGCACAGCCTTGCAATAGCTACACCGGCTAAACCCTAAACATGAATTTTAAACACATTTTAGATGCATTAGCAGGGTGACGCTGTGGATAACTAGCAGATGTGTGCAGTCTCCATGGGACAGGGGTCACTGATGGGGTAATCCTTCCACCCCCTTGTTTCTGGCTCCCTGCTTCTCAGCATGCAGCATGGATCTCTTCTCATCCAGCAACAGCTTTTCTCAAGGGGGCCAGATGACATTAGAACCATTCAATGGTAGCTGCATGCAGGACCGCTCACAAACGCTCACACAGCGACCGCAGTCTGGCTTAGTAACGGTCATTCTACCCTGGTTGCACTTCATTCATTCATCTCATGAGACTTACCTTCATTTGAGCGCAGCTGAAGGTAGCTGTACTATGTCAGGGGAGGCATGTTAGGACATCTGCGCTCTGTTCAGATTCCAACTCTGATGTGTTCATCTCAACTGCCTCATGGATTCTGTTCACACAGCACTCTAACACCTCCTTACATCACTCTCCTGGAGGATGAGAGAGCGAGAGAGAGAGAGAGAGAGAGAGAGAGAGAGATGGGAAAGTGTGCAAGAGAGGATGTTTCCTCCCCCACGCCCCTTGCTCTTCTGTCTACCCTCAAAAGATTTGTCCTTTTTGTACTTGTGTGTGTATGTGTGTAAAATGTATATTAAGATGGCAAGTTTAAATCTTCATACTGAGGTTTACAGAGCTGTGTAAGAGACACAGAAGTATGCAACTGAGAGGAGACGGAGAGAACTGTCCCATAAATGCTGGATAATCAATTTATCTGGTGTTTCAGCTGAAAGATCACAACATATGAGAAAATTGCAGAATACGATAGGAGGAACTCACAAGAAATATTTGCACCCACTGATAGCATTGTTTATTTGGGTGCTGTTTTAGCACCCAAAACAATTATGATAATGAGTTAAAGGCGCACCCCAAAAATGCATCTGTGCTGAATGCAGATGGCAATTCCTGATTTGGTGGGTCGATCCTGAGTGCAAGTTTTGGGACTTGAGACTCCAGAGTTTGGTATACTTTACTGGGAAAGTACAGCATCTCTTTATCACAATCCAATGCAAAAAATCCAATGCAAAAACTATGCATGTCTGGATATATGCCCAGCCATGTTACACAAATCATCATTTAATTACTGTTGCCAAAAAAGTAAACAAACATCTCTTTTAAATAAAAGTTTGTTTACTACCTGTTTGAATTGGATGTAAACAGATTACCTTTACAGAGAACAGCAAGGTTCTTAATAATCCCAATTTAAAGTTCATAAATTATACATGTACTTTTAATAATAATAATAATAAACATATTAAAATGTATTGTTAATCAATGATAAATGAAGATGAGGAAGAGAGAGAGAAAGAGAGAGAGAGTGATAAAGTTGGCCATTTGCTTCTTTTTCCCTGCAAGGTTATCATAATGGTGAGCTGTTGTTTCTGAAAGGCACTAGTAGGAACACTACAACAAGGTTAAACATGAGGCCACCTCCACACACACTTAGATTTATGACTCTGCAGTCTTCACACACATGTGGTCACAAACACTGTAATAGTCCTCATATCTCCTCTCTACTCAGCACTGGTAGATTTTACAGCTTTAAAGATGTGGATTGGTATTGGATTTCAAGGATGTAAAATCGACCTCAGTCATGGATCATGGTGCTCCAGTATGCCCAGTTAGAATCCTAGTGTATAAGCAGTGGTTGGACTGGGCATTTAATTAAAGCTTTAATATATTTAATAGTGTAATTTCTGCATCACCGAATGAAATAGAATAAACAATTTAAGACAGGTTTTAAACAGGCATACATTTCCCCCATATGCAATTGGTAGGACAGACAGATAGTCCTGCCCCAGACTTATGTCAACCAACGTTGCTGTGTTGAGCTAGTCCATAAAGTCAGGTTTTGACTGGTCAGCCAAATATACCACTGTTGCATCTACTAATCAAAACAATGAAGTACAACCAAGTATGTTTTTTTTAACCAAAACTGCACAAAAACGGCCTAGTGAATTCTCTCTGCAGTGTTTAATTGTTGTGTGTGATAAAGCATCGCTGGATGCCAGATCTATCTGCTGACCCTGTAACTGCAAAATCAATAAACATTTTCAATGGGTTATCAATCCTGTGTAATCAAAAGTTGGTCCTTCATTTCTCCAAGCTTATTTTTTCTTGGGTGATCACTTGGGGTTGAAAGGTTAGAAGCTCTCATGGAATGATGTTAAAGCAATAGCCAGGAAATAAATTGATACAGTAGAGCAAAATATACTGTGTGTCTCTTCATTGTTTATTTCGTTCTATCCTAACATAAATAAATAAATAAGGCCCAATCTGTTTCCCTTGTTGTTTGCCTCATGCAGCCAAATTGTCTTCTAGCACAATAAGATAAACATCAACTACTTACTATAATTTTGTTGTTGTACCATCCAATATTGATCCTAATGAAAAGTATTGTTGCTATGGCTACTTTCTCATTCTGACTTTATCTGGATTATTGTTATTGTTTATTATAGGATTATTTGAAGCCAGGTGAACTTTTGATCTAACTTTTGTTGTTACAAAATTGTTTGAAATGATGTTGAAATGTCCCTTACATACTGTGATATTTACAGGATAAAGTAACCAATGATAAATACTAAATTCTCTGGTTATTACCCTAAAGAGGAAAGACAGTCCATTTGCACATTAAAAACAATTGGCCTATCAATAAAACAAACACTTCAAAATATTAATTTACATAGACCCATAATTAAATTCAAGTTACTTTTTTTCTGCAGAGAAGCTTTCTAATATATTTAGCTGTATGTAACATGTTTTTCTATTGTTAAGTCCTCGTTCTCAAACCTTGGGAAATGGCTCCCCAAGGATTCAATTAGTTGTGTGCATGAGGCGATAATTAAACCAGGAGAATTTAAATGATTTAGTAGCTCCTATTGGGGCACATCAGGGTTAGTCTTTTTTCTCCATTTAAAGAGTAATAATTTGTCAGGGTATCAGTGGTTGGATAGGGTTAATAGTTTTTAAGCGGAAGGAACCCCCCCCTCCCCATGACAGATATTGGGATGATCCTATTTGTGGGCAGTTTTCTCTCATTGATGTTGAGTGTAAAGCAGAGGTCTTGCTACATAAGCTTCTCCACTCCCCTCAGAGCCCTCGGTTTCAGGGTAGATGCTGTCACCCCTGATGTTGGGGGTCTGCTCTTGTCAGCTCCCTCACAGTGGTTGAGTGTATTCTAGTAGTATTAGTAGAAGTAGTATTCTATTTTTATGTCACATTACTGTAGTAGAATAAGCTGTAAATTAATTTCATGACTTTA
>JAZGTI010012692.1:0-15480 GCA_036877585.1 Botia kubotai
AAGGCAGATTCTCTCTCTCTGGAGCTGCTGAACACTCAGTGTGGAAGTCCAGCTTATGCTGCACCGGAACTGCTGGCCCACAGGAAGTACGGCCCAAAAGTGGACGTGTGGTCTGTGTGAGTACACGAAATATACGGCTGCATCCCAAATCCACATACTGTCAATTCTAAGTAGTATGCAAAAACAGAACTAATACGTCCCCAATCGTAGTATGTTGAAACGAAACTACAGGTGGTCTACTATTGCCGGTGTTGATCCATGAACGTTCTGATATTACAGGCTGATATTACCCACAATGCATTGCGAGAGGGAGGAGTTTAGTGAATTCAGAAATAAACTAAGTGATGCTTTACTGATGTCAGATATTTACATTTACATTTAGTCATTTAGCTGACACTTTTATCCAAAGCGACTTACAAATGAGGACAAGGAAGCAACTTCAACTACAATAAGAGGCAACAGTGAATAAGTGCTAAAGACAGGTCTCAGGTATTCCAGCGCAGTATAAGGTTTTTTTTTAGTTAAAGAAGTAGAAGTGGCGGTGTGTTGGTAAATTAGTCAAGTAAGTGAAGATGAAAAAGTTGATTTTTTAGTAGTATTTAATTCTATGGTAAAAATTCAATTCTATGGTAAAACCTACATAAGAAATAATGAATTAAGAAAAGCAGAAATGCAACGAGAGGTTGTATTTTGATGTGTGTGTGTGTTATTGTTCACATGGTCACTTCTGTTACGAGTTATTATGTCCCAGTACTAGCAATACGTTTTTGCTACTCACTCAAATATATGTTCGTTCCCACCACATAGTGTTCATACTTTCAGTGCAGTGTAAGTAGGCGAATTGGGACGCAGTATATGTGTGTGTTCTAGTAATGGGTCACAAATTCATACACAGTGGGGCAAAATCCAGGTACGCACCATATGCATATGCAATACATAAAGGTGCGCAGAAAATAAGCAAAATGGGTAGTTGCACCCCATCTTATATGTATGCTAAGTATGCAATAGATTACCATAGATTGGTAATTTATTGGTAATTTAATGCAGACTCTTGATTAACATTGTGTGTGTTTCTGTGTGTGTGTAGGGGTGTGAGTATGTTCGCCATGTTGACAGGCACGTTGCCATTTACAGTGGAGCCCTTCAACATCAAACAACTCCATCAGAAAATGGTCAATGGAGAAATCAGTGCTATACCATCAGACATCAGCAAAGGTGAAATACACACACACACACACACACACACACGCACTCTATACCCTAACCCACACTCAAACTCTAACAAAAAAAATTAAATTATTTACTATGTTTTTACAAATGTTTTTACAAACGAGGATATCCGCAAAAGGAGGTTTTGCTCAGATTTGTCAGGTTTTGCTGAACTTTAGGGCGCAAATTTGTCCCAATATACAGTTAAGTAAACCCACACTCTGAGGTTGGAATCTAGGGTGTTCTTCCTCATCAGAACATGATGATAGGAGAGAAAGGGACAAAGATGAAATAGAACGAGACCAGAGATAAACAGTGTTCAGTGCAATGACGCATCAGACTGTAAGATCGTCTGACCCACCTTATTAATATTGATCATCATGAATATTAACATATTCACCAATCACCAGCATAGCTGCAGTCACCGTCAGATACAACCACACTGTGACATCATCAAATCTCCTAGTGGAACAGAACTTGGCCGGGCTTCCTGATTTTGTTACTATATATGTATATATATATATACGTGTGTGTGTATATAGTATATAAATGTATACATATTTACACATATACACAATTTATACAATACATATATAATACAAAACATATATAAACACACACACACACACATATATATAAATTATATATTTATAACATATAACAGCTGGGGTAACATTTAACAGGAAAAAAGAGGTGCATTTACAGTATGCCTAATGTATTTACACCAAATCATATGCTAAATAAAACTTACAGCATGTTTCATTTTGTCTCTGAGTCTCTGAGTGTTTTCATCGTCCCTGTCTTTGCTTGCATCCTGAACCAATTAGACTTCTTGTTGTAATGTCCCTGTAAGTGAATGAGTAAATGTGATCATCACTGTCTGCTGACACACACACACACACACACACACACACACACACACACACACACTGAGGAGTCCCCCTAGATTGAGAAGGTGGCACTGGAGTGCAAAGTGCCTGAATCTGATCTGTTGATCTGTAAGAGAAACCTTGAGAAGTTCAGTCTGGGTCTGACACACAAACACTCGCACACACTCCTCTGACAGATCAGGGCTGAGATCTTCAGTGTTAGGTTAAAGCAGAGTTTTCAGACTGCTTGAGCAGTGTCAGGATGTCATGTCTTCGAGTCTCTCTCGTTCTCTCTCTCTCTCCAGCGGCTGTACAGTTTGTCTTGTCGCTGTTGGAGCCAGAACCAGAGAAAAGACCAACGGTCAGGGCAGCAATGGTGGACAGATGGCTGAATGAAGGATATACCAAGAGACTTCTCCATACTGTCACGTATAAGAACAGGTACCCGCGTACAAATGATCATTTAGGGGTAGCGCGGTACAGTAGTGGTGTCAGATTTTAATACCGTGGTACATTATGGTACTAAAAATCATGGGATGTATGTGGTACCCCACGATGAAGGTCTAAAAACGTGGTATTGTTACCGTTTTGAAAAATCAACTTGTTTTCAGCGTTTAAGAGATTTGTGTGTGTATGTGCCTTTATTTTATTTTTTAGGCTTCGTCCTGAGGATCTAAATTCGGCTGTGATGAACTACATGACGGAATCTCTGGGTTACGGTCTTTCTGACATCATTCAGACCGTCATCAACAACAAACCGTCTGCCATCTTGGCTTCCTACCATCTGCTGCTGAATAAACTCACCAGGCATGAGAAAGCGGTCAAGGCTGTGAAGGTGTATTAAACAAACACACAAAAATACACAACATTTGTTGAGTGTATAATTCCATTTCATTTTCATAGAACTATTTTCACCAATACTTATTTTCAACTCATTGCATTCTGGGATTGCTATTCTAATGAGCGAACACGCAATAGACTTTAAAGCTGGGTTTGTAAACCACTAGGTTTGAAACACAGCTAATGTGTCGGTTGTTGTCCTCAGAGAGAAGACAACAGCGAATGGAATCTTTTAAATAAAGGCTATTCGAGAGAAAAAATCCATTCAGGTGCAAAGAGTCATCAACAGGTAGTTTGTGCAGCTATACGTTCTCTATATATATTATATATTTATCTATATATTAATCTTATTTATCTATATATTAATCTATATAGTTGTCTGTTCAAGAATTCATGGGTTTTTCTCATATATTACATGTTCAACATAATCATGGCCATACGCAGACAATTTTAGGTCGTAAGAATGTTTTCCTAACATTTCTGTTAAGTAACGGAAACGTTCAGAGTGTTATTTTGAGAGTTCTAGCATTATTGCTTGGTTCTAAGAACATCATTGAAATTTTACGTTTTGTAATGTTTTCAAGAATTCAACTAACAACGTAAGAAGAACATTTTTGACATATAAGGTTAAAAACGTTCTACTGACAATACAGCAAGAACATTTTTGAGAACTTTTAGAGAACCTTAGCCAACATTCTGGGAGCATTTCCTGTTAGCTGGGTAAAGTCTAAACAGCTATCTCTTGTGTAGTCTCCTCAGAATGATACATCCAATCAGAGGAGTTCAAGGCAGGCCAGTAGGGCCCAGAGGAGCCAATCACAGGACAGAGATGCCCAGAGTGGCAAGAAAAGGCCAGTGGAGACAATCAGACCAAGGCAGCCAAGCCCAGTGGATACAGCAGAATCTCCAAACTCACAGCCTGTGGATACAGCTAATGAGATAGACACACATATGGAGACACATGATAGACTGATTCCTAAAGGTAATAGTCCTGCTCAATGAGGCAGTTTATGGTATTACAAGTACATTCAAGTTACACATTTTATCAGCATATGTTCCCTGGGAATCGAACCCACCATCACAATGCTCAACCAACTGAGCTACAGGTTCTTAACTCTCATTAGTAAATGAAACTAGAGTATATAGTCAATTCCATAGTAAATCAGTGTAATTCTCTTTAATGATTGGTGAATTAAAATTACAGATGTCACATGGCTAGTTTCATATAAATTCATAATTTTAAAAACACTAAATATTATTTTTTATTATTGTTGTTTGTTTATGTGCAGCACATGGATTTGTGTTCGTGTGTGTGTGCTTTATTCTCCACAGCTGACAGAGTGTGTGTGCATGTATATATTTCAGCCTCAACCTTTGGTGAAAAGGAGGTGCTTCATGTGGGGACAACTCCTCCCAACTGGTCCTGCCGAGAGGGGAGTGGCACCAAACTCCGTGACTCTGCTCCTCGTGATGTCATTGCAACCACAGACACCTCCAGAGAGTCCCAGACGATGAGGACCTCGAACAAGCCACGTGATGTGAGAACGGCTTACTCGGACAAATATCAAGACCTGGATTCTGAACATCAACAAGACGATCACAAGCTGGAGAAGCTGCAGACGTTCTTCTCCGAAAAAGCAGCATCTCCACGAGCGCACCTGGAGAGCCGAACGGGACAGCGTTTTAAAGATCTTTTACTGGCCATTGAGGAGAAAACGCATAACGCTCGCCACATCGGCGCCATGGAAACCACAACGCAAACCTCCCCGTTGCCACGGCTACGTCACACTGGAACGCTAAAAGAAGCCACGCCTACAAAAGTCACATGGGTGGGACTCACGCACCACGCCACAGTTGGCACGGGCTCCTCACCTTTCTTGGTAAATGGGTCCAAACCACCATTGTTTCCATCACAGAGACAACAAGCTCTTGTCATTAAAAACCTGAGACATGCAAAGGAGAAGAGAAACACAGGAACGGGAGGGGGAGGAGGGATCGCTATGCCCGGCGATACGGCGAAAAGAAACTCTGTTCAGTTACGAACGGCCGTACAGCGCAGAACCACAGATCTCAACCTGCCCATGCTTCCTTCAGCTTTACAGAACAAATCTGACAAAAAGACAGAAATACTCAGAATGGACTTTGGGTGACAGAGGTTTGGAGAGGAAGAGGGAAGGAAAGAGGTAGATGCAGGGAAAAGGTCAATTTGAGGTTTTATTTAAAGTTGCGATCTGTAACTTTTTGGTGAACAAAACAGTCATACATAATCAGATCGGTGTTCAAAACGGGCTCCTTATCTTATAAATCATAACAACAGTAATGATTTATAATTTGAGCTGTCGGGGCTGATTTATCTGGAAATGTCCGTTTGGCTTCATGCGACTTCATGCGATAAATGAAAGTACGGAAAGTAACCTGCAGTTTTATGTTTCAAACAGAGATGGCGCCATCTCTGGCAAAAGTGACGATCCGTCACTTTTGCCTCTCTGGCGCCATCTCTGTTTGAAACATAAAACTGCAGCTTTAAATGTCTCCCTCGTCTGCTTCCTCTCTGAAACATGAATTTGATTGAAAGATGTCACGTTCAAATCAACATCTGTTCTTTCCATTATCACAATACTGCATCTCCTGTTCTCCATGATCTCTTGCCCTGCTCTAATCCCTCAGTCCCAGGACAATTTGACTACTCATGAGTTTCCTAATTGTCCGGTTGGGATTTGACTGATGCCCTTTGTAGGTCTGAAGGCCCTATCATGTTTCTCGCTTTATGAATGAATGCGTCTCAATGAGATCACTCAACTCTGCCAGTCCGTGCCAAAGAACGAGGATCCATAAGACAGTTTATGATTAAGAAGCGATTAAAGAACACATATTACAGTATTCAGTGGAAGTTTAGGATTTAAACAAGCGTTCAGGAACATGAAAATGTGATTTTGGTACATTTTCAGCACTGTGTGTGTATTTTTACAACTTATGTTATAATTAAAAGATTTGAAATATACTTCCACATTTATGTGGTGTATTTGGTCATGGATCGGATTCATAATTATATTCAGGTAATTAGGCTAATGTTTGGACATCTGGGGTGTGTGTGTGTTTTGTAACGTGTATTTTAAATGAGCAACTGTTTGGTGGCTGCTTCCCAGCAGCCAGGAGGGTTTTGAATAATGGACAAGTAAATGAATCTTTCCCTCTTTTCAGCTGGTGAGGAGCTCATACATTATGGAAACTTTGTTTTGGTACATGATATGGTACTGAGTGAGCCTGGACTTTGTGCGTGTGTCTATAGATATACGCACTGATGGAGAAAGATTGAGCCTAAGTATGTTTGGCATGTCTTAACATCCCACGCTGGTAACTACAGAAACACAAAGCTGTTTAATACACAAAGGCAAATTTCACAAACGACTGAAAATAATCAATACACAATCTGCCTGTGTAGCCCAGCTAACAGGGAACGCTCTCAGAATATTGGCTAACGTTAGCGATCAAAAACGTTCTTGCGGTGATGTCACGTGTCGTTACGTGTCATTGGCCAGCGTTCTAAAATGTTAACATAAAAATGTTATTCTTACATTGCTAGAGGAACATTTTAAAAACATTACAGAATACAGTAACGTTAATACTATAAAATGGACATTTTTCTTAATGGAAATAGAACATTTCCCTAACAACTCAAAATTGTTAGCTGGGATGTAGGTTACGTCTTAGGATGGTTCGACATGGTCACATTTTAAATAGAAGAATTGTGTGAAAGTTTCCATCATTAATTAACCACTGTGGTCTCTGCTGCATGTCGAGAAAGTCGTTATCTAAAACATATGTGGACATGTAGAGCAATACATCAGCAAGCAGTGCCCAGATCTCAAACTCACAGAACACTCGTGTGTGTGTGTGTGTGTGTGTGTGTGTGTGTGTATGAGTGTGTGTGTATGAGTGTGTGTACGAGTGTGTGTGTGTACGAGTGTGTGTGTGTCTGTGTTAAATGTCTGGACATTACCAGGGTGCTACTACTGCCTTCAGTGCAATCCCATCAGTCTTTGCTTTAATTAAACACAGCACAGAGGAAAATGACCAGTATGTACCATCTCAGTGACTCCAGTTGAAAGAAGAAGAGGGTGTCTCTCTCTCTCTCTGTCAGCTCAGTAATGGAGTGGCACTCCTTCTCACAGTTTCCTGGGAACAATCAATATGTAACGCATTTAAACCAAGACCGCGTCGCTTCAACTGGCTAGAAGAGGAAGAGAAAGATCAGATTGGTCCTCAAAGAAGAAACATCTAAGCCAGGAAAGAATATGGATCCTTTCTGCTTAGTGGTTACTGGTTAACAATATCTCATTCTTGCATGAACGAGAGCTACAAACACTCTCAGCAAAGCTTTAGTTAATAACAATTTATCCACTGGCCTGTGTCAGGGACAAGCCCTGTCTTGTGTTAGACAAGCACAAACTTGCCAAAATGACCTAATATTCTACAAAAGATAAATCATTAGTCAAACAGAAAACCACAAACAGTTACTTGCATTGTATTAAACGAGCAAAGATTATCTAACTGAAAACACAGTTATCACCGCCCAACTTAAAATTCTGATTGGCTCAGATTGATTTTTATTCACTGACTGTTGTCAAACGAACACATTTCCAACTAATATTTAATTCCTTCACAAAATATTGTACACATCGATCGCTGATGTTATTTTTTTAGGGGTGACGTGATAAACGATATTTCAGAGACTTTCTTCAGTGTCATGCTGTTTTCCAACTGTTCCATTATTTTCAGGCCAGTTCTGTTTCGGTATTCCCAACAGTCCTTGTCTACCACCTAAGCTGGTATGGGAAGATTTCCTTAAGTTTAATACTTATCAAAAGGTGCTAATTTCCCAGATTTATTGTCAGTTGATTTTGACTTTATTGCTGAAACTAAAAGTGCCTGAACACAAGATTTACGTTTAAATTTCTGCATTCAGCGGACGCTTTTATCCAAAGTGACTTACAGTTCATTCAAGTTAAACATTTTATCAGTACATGTGCTCCCCTGGGAATCAAACCCACAATCTTTGCGCTGCTAACGCAACACTCTACCAACTGAGCTACAGGAACAAGATGGTGGATGAGTTTATGGATGGCTGGTGGATGTATGATCAACAGAATTTATTCCAGCTTAATATGAGCACCGTTAGGGCCAAAAAAACGTTAGGTTTTTAATTTCAAAACTTGTCTCTCTGTCATGTATTTCAGGATAAATGATAATTGTGATACATGTTCCAGGTCTCTCTATAATCTTTTTTTCCCCCCAGTGCTTCACTATTAGAATAATGAGACTATTTGAAGGCCATAGCTGAAATATTTTAAACAGAAAATATTGATTGGTGCACAACTACAGTAATCGTCCGAGTTTTAAGTCTGGACTTGTTTTTTATAAACAGTTAGATGTATTAGCCTTCACTTATCTAAACAGCCGGTTTAAATCCGTGGCAGTCCACCAAACCTCAGAGTATTTTTCGGTGTCTTGGGAATACTGTGGCTTGGGAGCTCTGGCTCGTTCTAGGCTAAATGGAAACCTTTTAAAAACGTTCATGTCCTTCAAACTTTACCGCCTGGATGAATCTCTGAATCCATTCAGAAAAACTACACGACTGTGATCAGATAAGTCTTTAAATGAGACCCGTCTATATCTATGCACTTATTCACTGTTGCCTCTTATTGTAATTGAAGGTGCTTCCTTGTCCTCATTTGTAAGTCGCTTTGGATAAAAGCGTCAGCTAAATGACTAAATGTAAATGTAAATGGGGTAGATAGGTCTGTGAATAAAAAATGAACGCCGGGACTTCTGGGTCACACAAAAGTGACACCATTGTACAACTCTGGATTATAGTAAATCCAAGGATAACAACATAACTTTAAAAGACAGCCGTAGTAATTTCAAGTTAATACAACCTGGGTTCCCCATGGTATAATTTAGCTATACGTTCGCGTCTTTACAGATTTCTGTGTATGTAATTTGAGGTGAGATCGTGACTGGACTGTCAGCACCTCGCCCCGACTCCCCGGGAAATAACGACTATACGCCGGTCCTCTCCGGTTTCTAATGACGCGCATGCATTATTGAGCGCGCTCTCCCGGGCAGCGCGGTGCGGTCCCACTAGATGCATCAGGTCAGCCTCGCTCACAACATTACACGAACAGCGTTCACACACTCATCCTGAAAAAGACTTAAATACTGACACTAAAAGATGCGGCCATTTGCTGTAGGACAAAGACACACGTTGATCGGTTTCTCTCAAAAACTGAAACCTGGCCCCTCTCAAGAGCCAAATTCACCCCTTACGAAAATTAACCACGATCTTACCGCCACAAAAGAGCAGTAACTTTGGTTTTGCGGCACATTGATTCCCATGATTAATTTGGGATTATCGTGGTTTAACTATAATAACCATGTTTTTTTCTGAGTAAAGTGTAGTAAAACTGGTTAATATTTGCGAGGGATAGTAGAAACGTGCAAGTTTAGGTAGTTATTGTAATTACTATAGTAAAAACATACCATGATATTACAACGTTCGTTATGTAATCAATCATGGCACATAAATATTTAGCTAGTACCATCATAAGCGTGTCATCTGATACGATCACTGTTGTCATGGTGCCAAAACATTAATAATTCTATAAAGTCAATCATTGACTGCGCACTATTTAGTATCCTTGCGTCATACAATAAGACACACTCTACCTCGCTGGAATGAAATCCAGCCTGACCCCATCATGACGTGTCAAAATCTGCAATAGCACAAAATGATACCGCGGATACGCTTACATTTAATGGGGCAGAACAGCAAGATAACGTTACAACACGGCTGGATTTTCTTTGACAACGTTAAGAGGTTTAAAGATCTTTATCCCACTTTAGATAAAAAAACAATTCCGAAAACATCACACACCAGTTGATGTAATTGTTTTTCTGTAACCTGTTTGGCTTGGAAACGACCAATCACATTTTTGGGGATGGTTACAGTTTACAAACCGTGAAAAGCAATACAAACAATTAAATTAAAATATAAAAAAAATAAAATATATAACTAACAGGTTTTTCTGTCATTATCCCCAGAGACCATAAAATGGATTCTGCCACGTCACTGATCACAACACCGATACTATGTGTGTTCACAATGTTAAACGTGCCACTATAATAAGTAAATTTGATCCTCAGAGGACTTACAGTCAGATGGGCATATGCAGAGCTAATACTCATGAGCGTACAATGGGGAAACGGCGCCATCTGCTGGCTAAGAAATGGAATGTCACTAAAGACGTCGGGTGTCCTTAGGAATCTGCGTTATTACTATTAATATTATTTGTTAATTGTCTACTTTGTATATAACGCTGATAAAATACATTCCCTATGTCATTTCTCCTAATTCTTGATAAATAGGGGAGGATAAGTATGTTTTGCGTTTCACTGTATTATGAAAATTAAAAAATAAAAATACATGAACAACAATACACTGCTTTTACAGCCTGAATGGGTTCAATACGTACATGTTTAACCGTCAGTTGTTCCGTTTCAATAACTTCCTCTCACAGAAACAAAACATTAGGAGGTATGAGGTTTCTACAGTGAGTATATACGTGTAAAACATACACTGGTATAATATACACATACACACAGTACATATGCACGCACAGATGTGTATATACACACATACATTCAACCTCATACACACTGAGTTTAAAAAAACATCCTATTACAAGCCCTCAATGCATCAAAAAGAAAGATAAAACAGGCAGACGACGCAGGAAAGAGAGAAAACGACAAATGTTGGAATGAGTTTAACTTAGGCTGGTAGTTTGCAGTTTACCGGAGCGGTGTCGAATTTGGACTCCCTGCAACAATACGACTTCCCTCATTTCTCAGTATGGTTTGGTTTGAGCCTCAACCCGGGGGTCATGATCTGGCTGGGAGTCCAAATTTGGCACAACACCGGTCACGTCGGTGGCACGGAGACTAGCGCTTTTATCGCGTTTAAAGAACGGAGCGAGGCTGCCTCGCTCACTCCGAGCGCGCCCTCTCCTGGTCAGGGTTTGAAGCGCACTCTTCATTCAAGCACAATTAAACTCAATAAAAGTTAGCTAGTGAGGCAAAACGAGGAAATAAAAACGAAGATAACCGAAAACCGGCACTCAGACACACCATCACCAATGTATAAAGGAAACAAAAATAAGAGTCCCGGATAGCCATTATACCAGTTCAAAGGGCGGAGAATCTATTGCTCCACCAGTTCATGTGTCAGGCTAGAGTTTAAGCTGCGTGTGATATACACGATCAGTCGTTTGTGTACACTGAAATGGAGTCAGTCTTTAAGCGAGCTATCTTTTGTCGCATTTTAAATGTGCATTGTTATTATAATCCTATATAGTCAGAGATCAGCGAAAGCACCAACATTTTAAATAAAAAATTATCTTCCTACTAGCTATTCCCACACACACATTTAAATAAGATTTACACTAACTGACATTTTTTCAGTCTGATTATACGGTCCGTTATGTAAATCAGTAATGCCTCTTTTGGCCTACATAAAAATGCAAAAATGAACTTGAGCAAATAAGGCCAAATTAAATGTAAATAAAATCTTCAAGTCAAACTAGCTAAAGACATTCATCATATCTTGTGTACATCCTGTGTTGTGATAGAACACGCTGGAGTGTGTGTGTGTGTGTGAGTGTATCAGCTGTTCAATCCTAGTACCTTAGCAGAAAAGCACATTTCCTTAGGAAACAAGTGCAATTCCCAGTTTTACGGATACCAGACGACCAAACAGTCTCCACTCCTGAGCTAGCAACACAATACAGCTCTTTTCTAGAAGGAATTTGCCCTGTTACACAGCTGCAAGTCTAGGCACTGTAGGTCCTGGGCTCAGTGGGTCCTGTTGTGCTGCTGCTGTTTTGAACTCAGTGAGTCCCATGGTCCCCAGCTGCGTCTCTGGGCTTAATAGGTCCTATGGTGCAGCTTTACCTCAGGGCAGTGAGCCCCGTGGTGCAGCGTCGCTTCTGGGCTCATCGGTCCCAGTGTTGCAGCTGGTCTTGTTGATGGAGCAGCATCCACAGAAAAAGAAGGCGTGTTTGGTCAGTAAAATTTGGTTTCCTGGTGTTAGCTGTGTCTCCTTGGTGACGGGTGAGAGTCGGCTAGCTGAAGAGCAAGACAGCTTAGACTTCAGCAGCCTTCAGGCCCATTTTCTCCTCGTCCTGTCAGTCTGAGTTGGGCTTCTTCAGTGAGAAGGCGTAAATCTTAAAATGATCGCTCAGCTGCTTCACCTGCACAGGTAAAAACATAGATAACATAGAAAAGAATTTACAGGATAAACGTAACAGAACATAATTCTACACATTTTTGTATGCTTAATTGTAAAATAGTTGAAAATTGTTGAATTTAATATGGCAAGATAAAAAAATAATACACATGAAATATAAATTAGTCAAAAAATATGCAAGTAATAAACTAATAAGCAGACAATATTTATTCCTCTCACTTTAAGAGCTTCATTATTGTTCTTATTACTTTAGTTTACCCAAAAATGTAAATTTTTCTGTCATTTATTTATCCCAACGTCATCCCAAACTTTTTTCTTCTGAGGAACACAAAGAAGATATTTTAAGGCACGTTGGTAAACCAAACTATGGTGGCACCCTTTGACTTCAATTGTATGAACACAAAACCACTAACACATTTTTCAAAATATCTTCTTCAGTGTTCCACAGTAGGAGTTTTTGCGTGTATGTCTCTTTAACGTGTATTATTACTCAAACTACACGTAATGCAAAAGTCTAGCTACGTGTGGATGGACTCACAACTGAAACGCCATAGTGTACATGAATGATAAGAACCACAGCCGTCCATATGTGCAGGATAACCGCTTCACTCTGCTGCACAACCCCGGAGATCACCAGCAACACCACAGCTGCCATCGGCAACAACAACAAACTCAATGGCTTGCATCGACTGTTACTCATCTGACATACAATGAGCTTACACTGAGTGAGAGAGAGAGAGAGAGAGAGAGAGAGAGAGAGAGAGAGAGAGAGAGAATGTCAGGAGCAGACATCGGACGAGATGTTTTAACAGGAACTGAAAGACGTCCATTGTCACAGCTGCACAAGTTGTTTATCTTACTGTGTGCACTCACAGTAACGTTGGAGAACGCTGTTCCAACCATGGCATAAAAGACTCTGGGCTGCTCGTGGACGATGTTCGTGGGAGAGAGATGGACCCACAGTGTGGACAGCACGAACAGGAGAACCGGGGAGAAAAAGGGCAACATGGCTTCATATACAGAACTGTGCTTCAGGGTGTTGTTCCGGTACGCCCTGAAAAATAACAGAGACAAAGTGAGAACAAACGCTCCTGCTCGCGAAACCACACGCTGTTTAACAGAGCAACACAAAGTTATCTAAAACACTCTTATTTCAATATTCGATTTTCTAGGGAGGTCTTACTTGAAGACATTGTAGAGGCTCATTGGCAACGTTACAACAAATAAACAACCTGTAATAAAACAAAATAGAGACAAAAATCAAATAAAATCACATCACCCTTTCAAATGACAAATGTAGGATATAAGCCAATCACGACGCAGTATGTGATGTTTTGTAACTGTGAAGATCCAATAAACGTGCAGCGCTTGCTCACCGATAATCATGACACTGAAGAGATCTCTGTATTGCACATTCCAAATCATGGGTTTATACCACGTCTCCACGCCAACCACTGCTGTGACAATGTACACGATAGAGATAGTCTGACAAAACAAACAGACAGATTATTACAACCCTGCCTTGTCTTTTTCATGATATTTATTAGCATCTATCTACTTCGACATGCTTCAAAACTGAATTCTAACCTTTGGAATTTTACTACACAGATGTAGAAGTTTTTCATTTTTTCATATTATCTGTTCATCGGTTAATTATTAGATCAGTGTCAGAAAGTACCACTTGGCTAATGTCGTAGCCCCAGGGCAGGAACAGAATTCCGGTGTTGTATTTCTCCCAGTGGGACAGTATGAAGGAAAACAGGACAACCCATAAGAGATAATACAGCGTTACCACGCTGACACCAGTTTCCCCCCGTCCGAAAACAGAGTACACTGTTGCGACGAAAAACATGCACGCCCAGCTGTCCAGGCCGTGGTCAAAGAGTTCTCCCAGTGGCGTGCTGGAGCTTGTTCTGCGAGCCTGTTTTCCATCCACACCATCTGCATGAAGCCACACAAAGAAATGTGTAAGTCAATATATGCACGGACGCCCAAGTGTGATATCCATATTCACAGCACTACATTCACCATCATTACAGCTGTAATCCGTAACTACTTTGGGTTAAAAATGAACAAAATCAGTTGTACATTATCAGCAAGTACACGACAGATCAATGTTCAACATGATCTCCTTACCATTTCCTAATTCGTAGCGGTAAATTATATAATAATGATTTATAATATGAGGTGTCGGGTTTGATTTCACAAAAAAGGTCAGTTTGGCTTCATTTGACTTTAACACACGTAAGGAAAAGTTTGTGAAGTAACTTGAAATTCTATGTTCTGCAGCTTTAAACAGACGACTATATTAAAAGACATTATTTTATTTTTTAAAGCTTTATTATGTAAGAGCGTAAAGAGATGGCAGGAAAGCATACGAGATGACAGGAGAACATGAGTCGGAAATGATCACATCACGCGCAATAATTTACCCAACAGTCTATTTGGCTATTGTCGCGGACACAGTATTAATATAAAAACTAATAAACACACACTTACCTAACGTATAGGCCAAAAAGTTGAACAGACCAGCAGCTATCCATACCCAACTTGGCACGTGTGTGTAGCCTTCCCCTATATTATAAAAACAAGACAATAAATAAATTCCATTGTGTAATGTAATATACTGACATACTGACATCACACGCCTGTTAACAATTAACTGTTGTGCTTTAGTGTTTATGGGAGTAACTGCAGTGTACAGTGCGTATATGTATATATGTAGCCTATATATATGTAGCCTATATATTTGAAGCCTATATGTTTATATAAGCTCTGTAAGTGCGTATGTGAGAGCGGAGACTGGGTGTGACTGTGTTGATGAGTAAATGAATAATAAGCTGGAAGACCTTGATCTTTCATACAAAACACAGAGGAGACGATATGGTAATACAAGAAAGTGGATCAGACCGTTTCCCACAACATCATAACACTCTCGTAGCGAATGAGAAATAGGGGGCGTGTCCACCAGCTGTTAGTCATTGCTCATGCTGCACAGTGTTCGTTATGTAGAGGGCGGAGCAATGAAGAGATGGGTGTTTGTTTAGGTGTCGACTTCAAATGTCAACAGCATTTCTCAGACATCGCTCTAGCTAATTATAACTATTACAAGCCACACAAACAGCAGCGTTTCCAGATCTCACCTGAGGCGTAGAAGTCAAAGTCATAGAAGGACAGCAGGGTGAAAGTGAGTACCAGGAACATGAACCCGGTAAACGTGATGAGGTTTGGGGCGAGCCATGTGGGTAAGACCTGAGACAC
>JAZGTI010012693.1:0-15479 GCA_036877585.1 Botia kubotai
TCAAACCTCAAATAACTCTCTTTTAGCCTCATAATAGCTGAAAGTTATTAACCTATAACTGTATTTGTTCACAGAACAAGAGATTTGTGTGTTAGATTGTGTCAAATGTCAATGTGTATGAAGTCAAAGTACAACATGTTGTGTTTTTGTTTGTATGTGTGTGTGTGTGTGTGTGTGTGTGTGTGTGTGCGTCAGAGAAAGGTAAAATAATGCATATTCAGCCAGCTCAATTTCTTCTCTTTCCTCTGTTATTTATTGCTTCTTCGGGCAGTGATATTTATTCTTTTTGTATGTTTGTTTATTTATTCAGGGTTGTTTTTCTTGTGAACGGGGAACAATAGGGGAATGAACTGATGTGCTTTCTTAACTGTCCAAGTTAGACACTCCAGGGATAAACTCGCCTCACTGAGCAGAACTACACAGAGAGATCTAGCACACAACTGGCTCAAGAGAGAGAGAGAGAGAGAGAGAGAGAGAGAACTCTCTATCAGAGCACATTGCTTTAAGTGTAGCAGCTCTAAACTAGATGACCTGAGATGGTCTGCCAAACCTCTGTTGGGCCACAGAGAGAAAATAACGACAGCTAGTTATGCCGTAATTAAACCAGCGATCCCCCCAAGGGCTTCACACCCGCATACTGTAATATCGCATCAAAGTTACACTACACGATTGCCGCACGACTTTTATTACCAGGATTATTGTCAGGAAAGTTCAGCATTTATTGCCACACTTGATACATTTTGATCCGCTACATAAAATAAGCTTAGGCTACAAATGTCATTTTCTGTTCATTTCATTTTAATGTATAACCTTTAAAGTCGCTCCCTCTACCCAAAAACACATCTCTGAGTTCTGACTTTGTTTCACTCATTTTGAATCCTGTGTTTGGATGACATATTTTTACGGTTGGTGTGATGTCACACGCTCACGTTCCGTGCTCCTGTTCCATGAAGGGGAACCCAATCGTCCAATTAGATGCAGATGTTTCTCGGCATTAATGATCTCCTTCAATTTAATGTTTAATTAAATTGAGCATATTACATTAGTCGCCTTATTTGACTCTCTTAAGAGGTTATATAATTAATAAAGCAAGATATTCATTAAGAATATTGTTTTAACGTGCGTGTGAGTAAATGAGGGTATGTGTATTTTTACAACAGGAAGTGAAAGGGTTGAGAAAGCCATGTCACATTACCGCTAGATTTTACAGCTAAACTCCAATCCATTAAATACCGACCACACACACACACACCTAACCTACATTAAGCTTTTAGTGTATCGCCATAAAAAAACAGTTCAATGCCAAGAGGTGTTTGAGGCAATTTCCCTGCTCTCCGTCTGCGCATTTAATGCACGAGTCAAAGCCATAAGCGTGTACAAGCGCTTTAAGCACTGCTCTAGGTGGACGCAAAATCCCCCTGACGCGCAGATCAATCCAACAACCCTGAAAACATTCATCGCATGGAGAAGACCTTAGCCGAACATATGTTAGCATGTGTTTTAGTGAATATAAATATATATATTTGTACAGTAGCAGCTGTTTCAGCTGTGTACATATGCAGGGTGCCAATCAATTCAAACACCCCCTTCTGAATTCGCACCTGTGTGGTGTCCGTCACGTTTTTACATCATTTTTCTGCTCCTGACAACTCATGAATAATTGACATGCCTTATATGTGCACTAAATAGCTTATTCAGTGTTCTTTGAAAAGTATACTACTTTTTTGAAACATAGTAACCGATTTGTATACCATGCTACATACCATGTAAAGCCAACTACCATCAGAAACTGGTTTTAGTTGAATGGTCACTATTGTGCTGAGTTGTCTATATAGAGCATTTCAAATCTAAGTCGGCAGTAGACGAAGAGATAGCTCACTGGGTTTCGTGTTGTGTATGCGTTACATTACATCCTTAGATCTTCAGACGAATGTATTTTAAAATGTTCCGTCTTTTTTACGCTCTTAAAGTCATGCTGAAAAACCTAAAAAATATATATAAAAAAACATGCATTTGAATGCGGTATATAATTATCAATTATCACCATATCGCCACAAAACTATTAAAGGATACAAAATCCCCTAATACAACCCCACATCATTCACTGTGTCTGTACTCTCTCTGAAAGGTGTCATTATCACAGAGAGCTCCGCCCACTCTTCCTCCAGAAGGAAAAGCATCTGCTCTTGCTTGAAAAAACACAGACCGGACAGATGAAAGTGATGTTTTAATCAGCACACCTGCAGCTGTCACATCTGTGTTATTTAGGAGCTGGATGAGGGGGGAGGGGTGTGCGTGGACCCTGGACTGGTTTAAATGAGGATACTGTGATCGGATGCACAGTGGCTGTTCGTTCATCCGAGATCAGGACCCCACTATAAACATGGGTCAGAGGTTAAAGGTGTCTTGTCAACGCATTATACAATGTGTCAAAGCAAAAAGGTGGCGTGTATAATATTCACACCACTTGTGGCATGAAGCGCAATTGCAGGTTTTCCTCATCTGCCATTGGCTGGACAAAAAGACAGTCCCACAGCAAACTGATACCATTGGTTGAGCCAATGCTGCCTATGTTGGGCTGGTTTAGATATACCACCATGCTCCATTCTCTTCTGTAAGTCAACATGCTAGCATGCTAACATTTAATACTTAGTTATCTCTACACATTTAATAGCAATACATCCGTTGTTCAAATGCACAGCTACATAGTACAGCATCAACAATGACAGGCAATTCTTATGAGAGAACAACCCCACTGTGTACCACACACACAAATGCTGCTCTTTATAGATTCCCCAAACTGCATATAGCTGCCATTCATCTTAACACACATATAAAATCATTCCCCTTTCAGATTTATGGAGTTAATATGACAGAGCAGCTGTTTGCAGTGATGATTGTAAACAGAGAAAGTATGTCTGAATGTGTGCTGTATTTTGTGGGTTATATCTACATAATGTTGTTGGTTTGGTGGTTTGTATTTGAAGTGAAGTCTGTTTTAAATTGTTCCTTAAAATCCTTTCAGTGTCATTTGTGCACAAAAATACAGTGATATAAAGCACCCCTCTGTAATATATTTGGTAAACATCATCACATTTCTGTCAGTTTTAGCTTAAAATGTCACTGTCATGCCAGTAATTGTCCGTTGGCGTTGTGGCCAAAGATTTGTAAAGTAAAGTAACGAACAGTAAACTTCAAACATGTAGCTGTCCAGGTAAATGTGTCGCAAATAATATCTATGTGTTGACGCACATATGCATTTAGTGGGTGATAAATCGCAGAGTTTGCTCTGTTATTGGCTAAATATGCAGAACATCATGCGTGTTGTCAACCTCGTCTCGGTGAAATTGTTGTAACAGTCATCAAGCGTCTCTGAGTGTGTTCAATTTATTCGCCATTCTCATGGTGAGGTGAAATGTGTTTAGTTGTGACATCAAACTTCAAAATAATGCAGCGTTCAATAAAAACCCTCTGGAGAGTTGACCGTCTCTCTAATGAATGTAATATCTTCTTCCTGTTTTCATACTTTTCATCCGTTTTTCCCTCATACCGTCTTCATTTCTCTCGCCGTCTTAATCACTTCAAAACACAATATTACCAAAGCAATAAGAATTCAACAGCTAAAAACAAATTAGGCCGCATGAAAAAAAGAAAAAGAAGAAAGACTACTTTTAATTACGTTCAAAAAAAGGGAGCAAGCAAACATTATGGTCTCTTAGAAGATGTCTTTGTTTATGACTGGAACATACGGCGTAATTCTGTTCACAAGGCTTTGGAATAATCCTTTCTCCCATAGCAGGGCTCTTTTAAAGCTTCCGAAATTAATAGTTCATATTTTCACATTTTAAGAAAACACATTTGTTCTTCCGTTTCTTAAAGTCCCTTTGCTAGTCAAGTTAGTGTTTTCCGCTCCATCTCTAGATGATTACAATTTATTTATTAGTTGAGAGAGATGAGAACGTTTTTTAATATTTTATCATGATTACGTATAAACATTTTTATTAATTTGTGTAGTCACAATATTAGGGTTGTTTCTGAGGTCAGTCTGATTGATTGCATCGCTAATGAAACACCAGGCGGTCACAGGAAACGCGACAGTTTTTGTGAATTTCCATACTGAGATTCAGTGCTGGTCTGCAGACATTACTTGAAAAATTCCTTATTAAACACTTTAGAATGATTTTTTGACTAAATCACTGAATCCAGATTTGATTGTGCTTTTGTAGCTTTATATCACCCCTAGACCCCGTGGCTTTCAGTTCAAGCGTGTTGGCAACTATATACTACTTACAAAATCCTATTTAAAAATGGGACAATCTTTACAGTATACAGATTGTACATCGAATGCTCTCCAGAACAAGAAAGCCCCTCCATCTGATGTCACCTACTTCTGACTAGCAACTTCACTTGGGTTAACCTACTTGACTAGCAACTTTAACTTGGCTTAACCTACTTGACTAGCAACTTTAACTTGGCTTAAACTACTTGACTAGCAACTTTAACTTGGCTTAAACTACTTGACTAGCAACTTTAACTTGGCTTAAAACAGTAAACTAAAGGCATATTGGCTGTTTTTTTAAATACATCAACACATCATCGAGGGACTTTAAAACTTTTACAGTTATGCTTATAATCTCATATGCACATAATAAGGCGATGGTGGCCAACACTCTTTAAAGCTGTGCTTGATGTTTACTGTTTACTTTGCCTGAGTTCTGGCTCTCCTCCAGAATACCATAACACTAGTCCCCACTCTGTTACCTCCCTCAGTTTGTAAGTCGAAATCTGTTTCTCGAAACATCCTGCCCTTCACTCCTGCAGTTTGCTGTGTGTGAGTGCGGTCTGCTAAACAGCAGGCTGACTCTGTGCGGCTGATATGCGAGGCCTCCGCCAGGCACGACCGCAGTGGGGAGTTCTGCTGCTGCTGCCTGTGGGAGGTCAGAGGCTGGAGTCCGGCCTCATGCCATCACAGGCTATTAAAGCACTGAGTCCTGCAGGGACAGAGTCAATGAGCCCGACAGTCCCCTGTCAGCCTCTGCTCATCAGCCCGGTAGGAAAAGAGACACTAAAGAGACTGACACACAAAAACACGCACCTGCAGCAGACCGTTTAACACGCACCTACAGTAGACCATTTAACACACTCACATACCCACAAACTCACTCTTACTCACTCTTCCTTACTTTTAACTGCTTCATCTTGCTCGGATCCAGCTGCAGGGTGTACACTGAACCCTAATGAGTTTTTAGCATGGCAAATTGATTAGGTCTGTGGAAATCATACTTCCGAATGATGTGGCTCACTATGCATGCCTCTGGACTGTGTATTTAAGAATTACCCATGAGCCTTTGCACTTAAATGACCTCTGAGGGGGTCATTTGGGACAATCCAACCAAGAGGTCAGGGTTTGGCTGATTAGAATGGACCAGTTAGCTTCCACTGGTAGATGTCACAACTACATCATTAGCAGATTTTTCAATTAACAAACCACGTATTCTACACTAAATAACCATGTTTGCAAGCAACATACTGTATAAACTGCAACATTTTTATTAAAGTTAACGTTTTGTCAGTGGCAGATTTGACAGCTAAGGTGATTGCCTCCAAACTTCTGGGCTTATGAACAAAAATACTAACCGATAACCAATCTATCATTATAACGTCCCTCTCCTTCAACACACACATGAGCGTCTAAAAGGTAGATTTCATGTCTAATCCCTGTTAAACACAGAAACATAAAGATAAAAGAAGATCTCTGTGCCCCAGAGAAGCATATCAACACACCAGCCTGAAAGAGACCTTGAGAAACCTCACACACTATCTGTGAGGCGTGCACAGAGAGAGAGAGAGAGAGAGAGAGAGAGAGAGAGAGAGAAGAAACATGAAGCTCTGAGGAATATAAGTTGAAGAGGAACAGATGCACATGATGATGTTCTGTTTAGTCACTGAGAAACTTAAAAGCGACTCCTGAAAGCTTTACAGTAGCGTAAACCTACAGAGAACCGCCACCTGTTGAATCCACTGAGAATCTACTGGAGAATGCTTGATGTACATTCATATCGTGCTACTGTACTTTTTATCCAAAGCACATTAGTTCGCACACACATTCAGCAGGACAGTGATATAACATGTTCTAACCAGTCATACATGTGATACAGCTGTGTATGAAAAAGTGATCTGTTCTGTTAATCTAAATTGCTGTCCAAACCAACAGTCACCAAAACAAACACTGGGCAGCAGGACATTAACAAGTTATCGCGTAAGGACTACAATGCCTGTCAGGTGTCCAGCACACAAATACACATCCCTATGGGGTTTGTAGTTCTTACATAGCAGGTTTAAAAGTACACAATGGTTTAAAAATTCACGTTTCACGGTTTAAGGAGGTGTTTCATTTATGTTGTAGAACAAAACAGGGATATCACTTTCAGTGATATATCTTTGAAAAATGCTACTACAAGATTAACTCAACAACATATGACTCAAGCCAACCGAATTGAACAGATAACCTGTGTTAGCAGCCCAGATCCTCGTATAACCACCTTCCCTAATGCCACACTCGACTGCAGATGATAGAAGGTCATCATGTGATTACCTCAGCCATCACAAGCACCTCTCCCAGTGTGCCTGGAGTGACATGCACATGTCTGTGCGCTCTAGTAAACTAAACCTCTACTTCTGAAACCCAACGTCGTTAACCCTGTAGATGACATTAAACTAGGACGAGAACTCTCCTATTCAGATACTATCCAGCTCTCCTATTCAGATACCATCCAGCTCGTCCTTAAAAAAGCTCATTCATTTGAGAAAAAATCTTACTCAAAACAACAGTAAAGTGTCACCATCTGTGAGACACTGAGAGAGGAAGAAAACAATAAGTCTGTGCAGTTTATAAAATTTGTATGACTTCATTTGCATCCGTGTGTTTTTGTGTTTGAGGGCGTGTGGCAAATCTTGTTTCACTGGGACAGTTTTTCTGAAAGAATCTAAAATCTATAAGATCCTTCGGTCACCATCCACTTCTCTGTGGAAACCACTCAGCCTGGATTACAGGAAATGGAGGGTAATTGTAGCACACTACATTTCTTACAATCACTCACATATGCCCAGTAACCTATTTTAATAACTGGTTATTATTTGTCGTGTGAATCTGGTTTCCTCTGTATAACTCTGTATCAAGCTATATAACACAGCTCAAGGCTAGAAAAGGCTTCAAACGTCCCTCTACATCAAAGACATTCTAATACTGCCCTCTCTTTCTCTCTCACACACAGACTCACACACAGACACTCACACACTCACACACACAGACACTCACAGACACTCACAGACACACACAGACACTCACAGACTCACACACAGACTCACACACAGACTCACACACAGACTCACACACAGACTCACACACAGACTCACACACAGACTCACACACAGACTCACACACAGATACTCACACACAGATACTCACACACAGATACTCACACACAGATACTCACACACAGATACTCACACACAGATACTCACACACAGATACTCACAGACACACAGTCACACACACACACACAGTCACACACACACACACAGACACTCAAACACTCACACAGACACACCACTCTCTCAGCGATGAGATCACACACTCTTCTGGAACTGAGGCGATTCATCTCTTCCCATCTTCCAGTTTCTCACTTCATTATGGCCTCTGTCTATCTCCGGGGTCCTTGTTTTACAGCGCCCATTTTTCCTGCACTTCCACCCTGTGCTCCTCTCCTCCTCTAATGGCCCTCTTTAAGCTTTCCACACAATGACCTTGTTGTTCTCCTTCATACAGTTCACTTTTTCTCCCCATGTTGTTTACTTCCTGTTTTTCTTTCTCTTCTTCTGTGCTCCAGGGCTGCCAGATCTCCGCTGGGAGAGGGTGACTCACAGATGAAAGAGGGACTCTTGGGTAGGGGAAGCGGCGAGGGAGCGCAAGAGATCAGCCGAACAAATTAATAAAAGAAAAGAGCAAGATGGGGAAAACGGAGGCTGTGTGTGTGAGTGACACTATTAATAATGACTGCAGACGCACAGGCTGTTCAAGTAAACACACTCAAGTCCATTTAAGATCTAACAATAACGCTCACACAGTGCTAAATGTGAGTGAAAAATTGGTTTCGTCTGGTATCTTTAATAGGAACTGCAATGTTGAATATAAGTTAGGAACGTCAAGTCTCGTTTATCACTGACCCTCTCGAATGTCGTTGATGTGCGTGATATGTATCAAAGGGCAACTGTGAAAAAACATCTGTCAGGACTGACACCACTTCACAAGCTTTACCCGTGTGGACACTTTTCTGCCTGTTAAAGGTTCTCGATTCACTTGTCACGGTAGGCGTGAATCCTACGTGTATTATTATGTGTATATTGTGTCTGTATACGGTTCAGTGAGTATAATTGTGTATAACTGTGTTTTTATTTTGTATCCTGTGCATTATAGTGAAGCATTCATCCAATAACTTCCCTAACACTCCCTCTCCCTCTCTTTTTTCACTCTCTCTTCACTAGTTCTCCACTTTTGGCCATTTTACCCGCCCCTATTTGTTTAAATACTTTAATTTCAGCCTGTGTATCATTTTTATCAGATTAAAATGAGTATCATCTTTGCGCTAATATGGTTGACTTCAATGGATCCCAGTGGATCTTTTGCTGCCAAGCAACCAAAACCAAACAGAAGGTCATAATAGGGGTGAGTTATCAGTCACAGCTAATGCCATTAACTACCTGCATACACTGACACACACACACACATTCATGGAATCAAACTCAACAACACAAATAAATCAACATATACACTCACAGATAACCATACAAACTAAAAATGTTATCACTGATAATAAAACAAGGAATTAAAGGCAGAGAAAGTCATGGCTGACCTCTCCTGTATGATTATAACCATGTGAAACATTCATATGAATATATAGTTTTATAGTTGTCTGCTTCAGAGCTTCAAATAAAGCAGCAATCTCTGTACCGGGGCTGAACTGAGCTTCCCTTTCTCCACATTTCTGACAACGACAACTTCATTCGACTCATGCGCCCGCATTAATATTTCACAACATATGAGATATGTACTGAATCCTCCGTGACTGCGATTTCAAATCTGATATCTTATGTGTCCGGAATGTAGTATAACAGTGGAGAGATGTCAGACAACCTGTTGTCCTGCTGTCATGTGGTCTCATAGCAGCTCTATTGAGCTGCCTACCCAGCATTCATCACAGGTGCACTCCAAACACAAGAGCTGTTCCAAAAGTAGAAAGCCTAATTATAACGGCCATTTAAGATATTCATTCAGACTCAATTATAGGGGAATGTTGTCCCTGGCCACTAAAGCCTCCCTCCATCCATAGGGAGACAGATTTTTAACCATAGTAAAGACATATTGGACCCGGGGGTGAGGAGACCAGCCCCTAAAAAAAGGCCTTATGAATTTTAGGAATAGCCCTTCTAAGTTTCTTAAATGAAAATCTAAAACTAAGCCATCTTAGGCAGTCCGCTGCAGGACTAACTCAACATACCAGCCTCTTGGGTCAAAAAGAGCCTAATTAAACAGGTAAGGCACAAATCAGACAAAGAGACAGAGGCCAGACAAAGAAGTGATTTAATGAGGGAAATACAGATGCGTATGATAAAGCCAGACTGAGCGAGTCTGTTTCTGTTTCTTCATTAAAATTTCATTGCGAGACCGCTCTGATTTATTCCCTCTTCCTGCAGGACAAACAACAGACAGCTACATCTCTCTCTCTCTTTCTCTCTGTCTGACGCACACTCACACAAGCGTTACCTGTTTAGCTGCTGCATTGATTTTATCCCACCCCCGCTGTCCTTGGGGAGGTTTTGTAGTCTCCATTAGACACGCACAGAAAGGCTGGACATTAATATGATTCTGTGCTTGTAATGCAAGACCTGCCTCCCTCATCTCAATTATTATTATAACACAAATATCAGACCTGCCCATGAATCTGTTACATCAGTTCTAAGAGGTTTCAATTCTCATACATTCAGCAGACATCAATATATATATATATATATATATAGATATATATATATAGATATAGATATAGATATATTTTGCCCAAACCAGCTCAAAGAACTTTGTATTTAATGTCTATATTTTTCACTCAAAAAACAAAAACAAACATGCATTAAAGTAGTCATTAAAACTTTGTAGTTAAACAACCTAGCTAGCGTTCCAGGCACAAGCTGAACGACAAGTATGCGCAACAAACTTGCCAAACAACAAGTTTGACAAAACATCTGTAGTCATACTGTGAAGTAAATGACTGACAGCTGTTTAAGTTTCTGACTGACTAACTCTTCATGCATTGTGAATCCCCACCCACTGGCAAGTCTAAAATAACTACACCATTACCTCCCATTTAGATCAAAATATACATTTCTGTTCAGGTCAATGTACACATACATATCAGTTCTGCTATAACACCATCTGTGTGGTCAGTTTGAATACCTTTTGTTTAAATAAATATGCACTCTAATTTTAAACTTGACTAAAAACCATTCTCACCAACTAAATTCCTAAGAAGAAAACCATTCACAAAAACTGAAGATTATTAATAAATCAGAAGACCTGTAATTTGTGGATGAGCACTGGTCAATGGGAAACATCAAACCTTCGGAAGCCATGATTGACCAATCAGAATCAAGTACTTCAGAGCAATGTGTAGTACTGTATAAAATTACATGTGGTCACTTCCAGTGTGAACTGGATTTATCTACTAGGAGTCACTGAAATGACCTTGGACCAGTTATATTAAAGTAAATGCCAAAGTTAAACAATTAAAGTCATACACTTTAGTATGGCTTAAATGCCTAATGGTATTTGAGCACCACTGTATCAGCAGATCTGAGAAGCACTTAATTCTGCCTTTGTGGGTTTGCATTTATCGACAGACCAAATTCTCCTTCTCTGTGCAGGCTAGACAGTTGTGTTCTGGCAACATCCTGTGACAGTTCAGCCTGTATTTATTTTGGTATAGGATTTTAGAATTGCGATAAGCTACACGCTGCCAGATCAAACGAAGCCCAGTGAGGCTTTTCAGAAAAGAAAACTCCAATACAAACAACCAAAACACTGATTTTGTCTCTGTTTCTCGGGTCACAGATTTTATACTATTTTGTTAGCTACAGAGTTACTTCAGCAGTTTGTCAGTTGCATAGTTCGTGATGGGAGAAAGTTGTTCATGTCAATCAAAGTGCATCATAAGTTATCAACTAGTTACAGAAAACTTCCGGCATGGGCGCAGACGCATATGCCCAATCAAGTACGCAAATATAGTAAACACAACAACCCTTCAAATGCGCTATACTTCAAAAAGCACGTCATTGCGCCAAAAGCGCAGAAGCGTTTAGAAATAACTCGTGTCTGTTAAATGTATCATGCATTTCGTGCGATTAAGTTACAACCACTATAACAGAAAAGCAGAGATACACAGTAAATTAGACGTCACTCACCATCACTGGGTCCGGCGTTTCTTTAAAGCACCTTTAAAGTCCCAAAATGATTTTTTGAAACAAAACTAGTGCAAAGAATCGTGCTCGGTTTATATCTCGTAGTTCATCCTTTATCTTGACTAACGGTCCAAGATCATTTTAATCAGGCGGAACATCCGAAAACAAACTCTGTGAAGAGTTTGTGAACATCCGAAAACAAACTCTCCAGTGATACCGGAGGCAGTGTGGAGATGTTTTAGTCTCCAAACCGAAAATGTAGCGACTTGTGTGAAGTTGAAGTGCGTCAAACACCGCATAACTATGGGACTGTAATAAGGAGCCATTTGAGTTGATCTGCATGAACTTTGCGGCGCTTTTACACTTTTAGTTGTATGCGACGATGACGTGACTTCGGAGTAGCACGTTCCATACACGTGACAGGCTTTATATTATTTCGTTGGATACATTTTTATTCTTCATTTGAGCATTAAAGTTTAATCTGAACATTGTTTTTGCACTTAAGCGTAAGGTTTATTATTTGAGCACATTTTTTTCTATTTTAGTATTGTAAGTGGAAACTTCCTTTCATCTGAGGCCCACGAGGACCATGAACATTGTCCTCAGGGATAGGTTTGGCAGCCTTGGGCTCCACGGCACCGCCACCTGAAGACAGCAATGATCTGAAAGCTGTTTGTAACCCCAACGATCGTCTTAAATGGGATAGAGGAGTGCAGTGGTCCACTAGCAATGCATTTTTGGGATTTATTTAGCAAAACACTCAGATGAAAGGAACCGCAATTACACAAATTATACTCGGTGAACAAGATGCGACACCATGATTTGAAAAGTTCTCATGACAGCAGTTCAGCAGAGCGACTTTACAGAACATGAGCCGTAGCGCCCTCTTCTGGAAACCAGCTGCGAAAATCTGATCGAAACTGGGAATATAAAACGAAACAGACTACCAGTTTAACAAACACGCATCAAGAAGCGGAAATGAGTTTCAAACGGATGTGAGCAAAAATAAAAACTATCCGAAGATTTTTAACGGGTTGTCAGTATAATTCTGGTCCTCAAGCGGTCACAATTAATATAAAGAGCCTCAAAGCGCGCATCACGCTGACATTATGCAAAAAACGCTGAGCACATCAAAGACTATATTCATTTATAGCTTCACAGCTGGAAATTCAAAAGAAAATGTCCTTCTCTGACAAGGGATTATGGCATTCAGTTTTAAAGGAAATGTCTTTGTGGTTGTTCCACCGCTGTTGTTGTGCATTAACTCGCAGCATGACATTTGACCAGATAATAATGGCGAGTTTCACTCAAGCTTTCCAAAACATGGTTGTAAGTTTCACACAAAACAAATACCAACCACCAGGTCAGAATTACTCAAATGATAAAACAGTCAACGAATACTCCGTAATAAGTATCAAGAATTTATTCAAGGTATAATTATTTACATTGTAATTAAAGACAACATCTTGGAAAATGGTACAAATCGTTTTTCCTTTAATATATATATATAATATTTATATATTTATTTTAATCGTTTAACTTTATCTAAAATAAATGCAACCAAAAGGGGACAAGTATAAAAAAAATAGGGTTTGGTGAAAGTAGTCTAACATCAAATAGCAACTATTTACAGAAATATGTACATTTTGAAAGAAGGAAGCATCAAAATTCAGATCTGTAAATTAACTTATCGTAAAACTCTCCTCAGTTTTACAAAATAGAACAGGTTTACTCCATATGGCTCTACTTCAGCAAAGATCTGAAAGGAATATAGGACACTTTTGCTCGATTTAGTTTGAAGAACGGTTTCCTAATGCGTTTTTTTCCTGTGAGCACCATCAAGGCATTCTGCGCGCACACACACAATGGAATTCTAATGTTTGAAACATAATTAAGAAACAATTCTCCTGACATCACATCAAGAATCGAGTAAAACAATTCATAAAAATGACAAAACAAATCTCATTCCATTATATTAAAATCAGAGTGTTTAAATTAACAGAATACGTATTTGATGGAATTATTCGTGAACCCATTAAAACACTTTAAAAAAAATGTTCAAGTGCTGCCTTATTCTAACAACACAATAAAATGAGAGCCACAGCACAGACTTTGAAATAAAACAGAGATCAAAAGAAAATAAAAAGTAATGGTTAACACAGGCTGCTTTTTAATCATGGATATTGTGAGATGATTCTTCACATAAAAAATGCCAGTGGATGATCAGAGAAACCATGGAGTAAAAATAAACCCTCCATAATCCGTTCCATGTCTAGACAAATTCATTAAAAACTCCATGTATACTCGTAACAACCATGTAATGTTAAAAACAATGATTGAGACAAATGGCAGGCGTTACATTAGTTTTGTAAGTTCAAATCGTTACTTAATGAATAATGTAGAAACCTTATGAATTGACAAATCTCTGATTCCAATACAATCTTCTTTAATAGCTTCATCAATACACAAATTTGGGTTTGTTTGCCTGTCTGTCGGGTCTTTGGCCCACTGTCCCAGATCACCCCTGAATGTGGTTTCAAAGATCAAATCTGGGAGCTTTTACACCTGACTTTTAATGTAAAATTCAAATTGGGATCTCTCTCAGCTCAGTGTAAAGAGGCCTGTCTTTGGTTTGTCAGACATTTAAGATCCATTTTTCAAATGGGTGTTTGAGAAACCAATAGGTTACTAAAACGTTTAGTGTAAATCATTATCTTAAAATCAAAATCAAGAAGTTTAAAATCATTCTTTTTGTCCAAACATTCTATTGTTCTAACACAAGAGTTAGTTTATGTTGAACACAAGGATCAGTTGTTTAAAACCAAGTATTATGACAATACACAGCACAGTGTGTGAGTAACAGAGAGAACGAGCTTTTGAAAAAACACACAATGTAAAAATGAGTGAAACGTATAATGCAAGTCTCCGCAGTAGGAGTCACTCTGGTGATGCGACCGTATCGACACTGAACCATCATTACCGTCGGAGCTGCTGCCTCCTGTCCTGAAGGGCCTAAGGCACGTTGCCAGGTCCAAATTTATCCCACAGAAGAGGGGGAACAGTGACACCTCTGCTAACAGCGCTCCAGATAATCAATCACCCGTGAGATAGACTTCTGTCCTGTGGTTCCAACAGAACACTGAAAGAAAGACGGATTTAAATGTCATTCCTCAAATAGAAGGATACTGCTGTTTTCCCAGACTGACTTTATGTCTCCTGGTATTTGATATCACCGGCCGCACTTACCGTCAGATTCATGAAATTAAGGAATTTTTTCAGCATTTCAGTCATGATTGAGAAATCTCCCTTAGGAAGGCTTTCCCGCACCGTTTTCACATTCATCTGAAAAAAGAGAGTTGGAAAAAATTTAATTAAAAATTAAATTAACGTAAATAAAACATTTTATGTACAAAAACATACTGTTAAACAACAGAGTTGATCACTCTCACAACATTTTTGTGGAAGATGTTAATGAAAGTTTTTTAAAGCAAACGTTTACATTTGTGTGTGAAAATGTTTAATCAAATTCTATGAAAAAAATCGAACTGATGTCCAAATTGTTGAATTGATATACAAACAGGTGAAGAGTGACAGGAAGTGATGCTCACCGGACTCTCCTGACAAAGACACCCAAGAAGAAGAGCTGAATATGATGCCACAATGCTGTCCTCCATGTGTTTCCCAGCATGCTGCAGGACTGAGAGGGAGAAAGTAAATGTACATAAAAGCGTGCCACTCAGCTAAAAATATAAAAACTGCATGATAATGCAGGGCAGAGTACAAACAATGAATGTTTTAAAAACATTAATATAGTTACGGATGTTCTTGAGTTCATGAATAATTTGTTCATGAATAACATTTGCAAACATTCAGGCGGTCACGGCAAGTGTTTGTTTTTGCTATAGCAGCAGGTCTGTGAATAATTTCTACCTTTATTGAGATCAAGCTCCTCCTCCTCTTCCTCCTTCTTG
>JAZGTI010012694.1:5346-15479 GCA_036877585.1 Botia kubotai
CATGCCCCAAACCATATCTGGTAAATATACTTTCATCCAGTTGCCCATCCTGGTTTCAGACTCAGACAGCACACCTACAGACCTCCTGATGCATAATGCATACAGGGGTTGTGAACATTGCCATGTGCAACCTGACTGGCTGACTCTTAGGCAACTTCCTGTACTTGATCTGCAACTTTTGATATACAAGGTATAAATAACCATTTATCAAAACAGTAATCATTTATCACAACTGTTATCAAAAGTTATCATTCCCTGCTACAAAGGGAACAAGAAAGTCAATTTATCCCAAATTCCTATTCCATTTACATTCAAAGCAACATTCAATGCATTTAGGCTTTACATTTTATTGGTATGAATTTACATTTACAATTAGTCATTTAGCTGACGCTTTTATCCAAAGCGACTTACAAATGAGGAGAAGGAAGCAATTTCAACAACAATAAGAGGCAACAATGAATAAGTGCTATAGACAGGGTATTTCAACACAGTACAAGAAGGCTTTTTTTTGAAGAAGTGAAAGTGGCGTTTTTAATTGTTTCTTGAAAACAGCTAAAGACTCAGCCATTCTGATGGAGTTATGGAGTTCATTCCACCAACCGAGTAGAGTGAAAGTAAGAGTCCGGGTAAGTGATTTCTTCCCTCTTTGGGATGAAACCACAAGGCGACGTGCGAATCAATCCCATGACATGGCTTTTTTAGCACCATGCTACCTATTAAGCCACAGGAAAGCCAAGCCTGGTGCATAAACTCATATTCCTTTATTTATTCAAGCATCTGTCATATTTGAGATCAACGCCTGCAGAAGCAGCTTGTAGAGTCAACTGGAAGAGAGTTGTTTAGCTGTATCATTTTCTCTGGCCTCCTTTGTGCCCTTTGAGCAGAAAACTAGAAATGCTTGTCTATGAATCATGACATCACCCTATTTAACAGCACGAAACTGTGACTAATCCACCCCTTCTTCAGCTAATTTATATCTGTCTTTATATATCAGTATTTCCCATATGTAAAATATCACTATTCCCTCCTGATCTCACAACCCTCTCTTATTCGTTTCCATCAAAGATAAATTACAGTTTTTTGTTTTCCTTCTCAGAGGACGAGGTTTTCTCTCATTTCCCACCTGACACTTCTGAGATGTATCTGCTATCCCCATCACAGCAGCTTTTATCACACACATTTGAATCACAAAGCTTTCAACACTTAAACTTTCTCTGTGTAATACAAACATACACACAACTCATTTTGTCATCAGGAGCTATTCAAACTTCAGTGGTTTTAAAGTTAAGGCTTTGCATTGACTTTTATACAAAATGTGCTGTAACAGAACTGTAAAACAAAAATAGGATTAAATAGACATGATTATCAAATAACTACTATATTTATGTACTGTGGCATGTGCACAGTAATGAAGTTGCATCAAAACTTAACTTGTGGGGGCATGTCCAAAGAACCATGGCAAAACTATGGAACATGGTAATAGTAAGGCACATGTTAAAATCAACATTTTGGGTACTTTTCTCTTAGTGCCCTAAGAACATTCCACATTCCCAGCAGTTACAACCCATAAAACATCATTACACATTCTCTTTGATTAGAAAAAATGCTGCATACAATTTAACTCTGTAGTCATTTCAGATGTCTGTCCCTCCCTTCTGCCATGCCTCTCTCTCTCTCTCTCTCACTGATCCGTGCATCCTCACTGGGTTTCAGGCACCGGGTTTTGTAATCTTTTTAATATATCTGGTATCAGTTACTTCTGACTCCAGGCAAGCAATGGGAAATATGATATGAGACTGAGTTCTGTAGAGTCTTTCTCTTCAGTTGATGCTGGGTCAGTGTGCAATCGTGAAATGACATTTGATCATATTTGACCTTTCGTATCATTACACACACACATGCACACACTTACACACACAGTTCTGCAGGATGTGATGAAGCAGAGAAAATGTGTGTGTGTGTGCTGCAGCATCCCCTGATGATAGAACTAGATCTTTTCAAACTGGGCGAGTGCGTCACACATTCAGGACAGGCTGTCCTCCGGCCTGGCCCACTTTACAGCCAAGCTGCTGGCAGCGCTAAAGTTAGCACTGTAATTAGCACACAGGCTAATTAGCCCTGAGACAGGTGGAGCACACACATGCACTTCAAATTTGATCTCACACACAACACCATCTTTTTCTCATGCTCATATCATTGATTATTTAAAACAGGCCAAGAGACCCAATATATAACAGTTAGATTTTCTAGCAATATTACATATGTATAGAAAATACAATATGCTACATTAATAACACAAAAATATTTACTCATTTAGCAGACGCTTTTTTTCAGAGCGACTTACAAGCGACGGGAGCATTAAACATTTTGTCCTAAGAACCAACAAGCCTACTCTACTCTCATTTACAAGTGGATATTATATTCTGTTTACTAGAGACAGGATGAACAGAAGTTGTTTGTTTTTTGTAGGAAAGATAATCAGAGCAATAGTGATTAGTCAGGTTTCTGCGAAACAGGTGTTTTGAGTTGTTTTTGAAGGTTGTGATGGGATAGTCAAAAACAGCAGTTTGTGTTGAGGCTGGGAGTTCATTCCACCACAAAGGAAGTGTAATGAAGACTCAGGGAGGTTTGGATCCATATGCAGCTTTATTATGGGATAGTCAAAAACAGGCAAGGGATCAAATGACCGACAAAACAGAGCAAAAAGGGCAAGGCAAAAATTAAAACAGGAAAACAGGCAATGGTCAGGGCAGGCAGTTAACAATCGTAAATCCAAATCCAAGCAAAGGTCAAAAGGCAGGCAGCAAACAATCACAAAACGATACACGAACAAAACAAAGCAGGTAGACAGTAGGAAAACTGCTCTGAATTGTTTGACGGGGCAAAACAGAACATCGCAATGAGTGTGAGAATGTCCGGGGTTTAAATAGCTTGACTGATTGACTACAGGTGCGACAAACAGGAAGTAATCAGCCCTAGGTATGAGGGAACATAGGATTTGTAGTCCAGACTGAGTTCAGTATTCGGGTGACGGTTCCCTCTGGCGGTTTGGAGGCGGAGCAGCGGCCTCCTCCATAACAGAACAGAATGGGTAAAAGTTTAAGAGCGTGATCTGGTACCTCGTTGTGGGGGAACGATTAGATTAGCTGGCGGGATTATCAATATTGCTATTGATAATGCTAAACCGGTCATATGTTAAGGACATCTTATACCATAATAATAGACTTTCATAGATGCATCAGTCTACAACCAGCTGTTAAGCAGGGTTATTTGATAAATCTTATAAATAAGATAATGATTAGATAAAGCTGATAAATTCTGACAATTACACTACACAGTATTCAAAAAAATAAAGAAAAATATAGTTCTGTTCATGGATATCTATTAGGCTACTATTTGAGGCCTCTAAATAAACTCTTTAACAAATCCAGTGATTAGATCTTTCTTAGTAGTGCTCATTGTATACATTGGAACATTATAAACACAATTGTTCCTTTAGTAGTTTTTCTGTTGTAGTTTTTTCTGATCTGAGACTCCGAAAAGTTGCATAACGCCAGTCAAATCAGTGTGAGATTGCTGCTTTTAGCCAGCTCTTGTCATTTTTGGCCAAAATATGTGTCACACTGAGAAAAAAATGAACTGTGGCCATTCTGAGCGTGTTCAGGGTCACCAGACATGCCAGTCTACCCAAATCTACCCATAGCTTTGTCAGTACACATGCCAGTACACAACCATTGTCCTTTTAACCTCTCCATTTTAACTAAACATTCCACTATTAATTGTTTGAATATGACTCTAGAGTTTCAGTATTCCTTTTTTTTCTCTCTTATACGTTACCTAAAACGTCCAGATTCCCACATGCCCCTTTTTTGAATATCACTCAGCCAAAACATTTCCAGGAGTAGGATCAAAAAATGGTAAATGTGTGTGATGGTAAGAACATGAGCCAAAGAATGCAGACTGAAAAAATGAAACAATTAGCACTTTGTTGGTCAGCAGGAAACTCACAAGCAGTGACTCAGGTGCAATCAGCTCTCATTCAAACATTAAATAGAGCTCTTTGTGGCTTAATACACATGCACACAGTGGCGGGTGTTATCTCTCAGTATCAGAGTATCAGGATTCAATGCATCAAATACATTTATCTCTGTATCACTGTAGAAGCACAATTTAGGCATCAAGTTACACAGCACTCTTAAACATGCAAAAACACATGCTTGTGATTGGTCAAAGTCAGTCAATCAATGTTTGTCTTGGGTTAACGCCAGGCTCACACCGAATATGACACTGTTCTCACATTTCTTGCATAGACTGAATGAAAAAAGTAATACAAATTGATACTTATGGTTTCATTTTGTCTTAGCCTGCAACCCTGTTGTTAATTCTGCCATATTTTAATTGGGGTTTCATTTATATGTTTTTATTTACATTGTAATATTAAAAACAATGCAATCTCTGTATTTAAACTGCAGTTAGCTTCAAAACGTTATATTAAACGTTTAGTCTGACCTCCTGAGGTTGATTCTCAATGTTATCTGAAGGTTAAGCAGCTCCATTCACAGATCATTTCCTGAAATAGAACAAAACTGAGTTTTTTGATGTTATAATGATAGCACATGGCATTTTTCCACACATACATACTTCTTTTTATAAGGTCAAAACATTTTTAAAATAATGTTAATGGAATGTGCTTACAATTTTTGATTTTACATTTATGTAATGTAATGCTTTAAACTGGGTGTAATTTTCAGTCATCCTATATCCTCTGATCAGATCTGAATTTAATGACCCTTTCTCCATTAGCCAGAGGGACTTTCCAAGCCCAGTACAACCAACGCTCTATACTGCTTTATCTTTATCTGGCTCTCGTCACGGTTTGCTGTGGTCATGACCAGCGTGACCTGACCGTAGCACTCGCAGAAAAATGACTCTGTTCAGGGCAAATTTGTTCCTCCTCAAACCCAGAATTATTCAAAGTTTTAAGCTCGCCTCACACAATGCTGGCTTTCACCATCTGAATTCACGCATGACCGCAAGATCTCAATGACGCCTTGAACAGAATAATCTACAACCTCATACACACACACATCACATGCAAAAACATTCACAAACATCGATACAAGCAAAGCAGCATTCAAATGAAGTGTAAGTAGTTTTTTTATATTCATAAACATTTTTAGTAATGTTTATGAATATGAGTATAGCCTAGCATTCATCTTACAACACCCTGGAAACCATCCATAACCTCCTTAGCAACCACATAGCAACATACGAAAAAATCGTGTTTTTTTGTACGGCATTTTCCTCAGAGAATTTAAAAATCTAGTTCTTTATGCCAAGCCAAAACATGAACAATTCTCCAAAGCCATGGAACAACATATATTCTAAGAAATGTAGTCATTACATCAACTGACTGTGTGTGAAGGATTAATAACTGTGTTTATCTGCATACAAGTGACAGTACAAATGTCTGAAAACAGCCAAAACAGTGGGATATGTGTGTGTGTGATTTTGACCTAGTTTGAAATACAACCATACCCAAATTCTACCTAAAACTCCCATACACTGACAGACAGAATTATGTGTGTAAATTGTGTTACATGACCAGTCCCACACAGAATCTGTTAACTGTGATGTAATCTCATCTATTGCATGTTAACCGCCCATGCCAAGACCTCATTATAAAGCTCTGCAGATTTCTATATAATACCCAGACAGGTTACTCAAACACTTCTGCATCTTCTATTGGTTGGCCAAACACAGTGCATATTGCTATGTTAAGGTCATCTTGCATGTTAGAAAGTGTACACAGGTCAAAACAGAAATACTTAACCTAGGGGCTGTTTATCACCGTGGTTTCATCCTCCTCTCACTGACATGGACGTCTACACATCATCTGTACCCCAATTTTTTGTGTCCACACACATATAAAAGTGAACAGGACTGCTATTTTTACTTCAGAATAATGACAGCAACAGGGTTATTGGATTTTCACAATGTTGAGTTTGATCAGCTGACAAAAAATAATGTGTCTGAGACCAAAAGGGAATTCATGAATTTATGCTTTGAATTCAAGCCCTCATATGACGAGCTGTTGTGAAGCTAACGCTGTGTACTATGCAGGTTCTCCTGTATCTCAGCTAGTGGAATGGTGCTAACAATGCCAAGGTCATCGATTTGATTCCCAGGGAATGCAAATACTAATTAAATGTGTAGACTGAATGCTCAAAGTGTCGGCCAAATGCATACATATAACACAGCATAACACAAGACTAATTGAGCACTTTGCTACTGTTTAAACACTGTCACTGTAACTATGCAAATATGTAGCAATATAATAAATGCAGCCTGATATTATGCAATGTGTATGTAGAAATGACTTTGTTTTATATTATGCATTGTATTATAAATTGCAGCAAATTTGATTTTAGTGCCTTAATCTGTCTGTGTTTTCTTTGTATGCTAATTTAAGTCTCCAACCAACTGAACTCTGTGGTGGGACAACTTGAAACAAAAACTTATTTCATATTCTTCTGGCCTCAATTTTCTCATATTTGTCTAAATAAGAAGGCAATTTTGGAAGCCTGTGCTGTGTGTTGCAGATGTTAAAGATCTTTGAAGTCTGCTGATTTGATGCAGCTGTGATCTGCTGTTCAGACATCGCCTGCAGTCATGGCCTTATGTTTGGAGCTGGACAGATTAGATCTATATTATATAGAGGAGCCATCTAGTGGAAATTACCTACATTACACTAACACAAATCACAATTCCATGTCAAGCATCACCACTATTATTATTGCCCATATGCAGGGTTAAAGATTTGAGTTATGCTTAAAGAGATGTGTACTGTACAGTGATGAACATCTGGCTTTTATTTTCCCCGCAGAAAAACTACCACTACATAGTTTTAAAAGTTCGGATTCCAGACAAATCACATCTTAAAGAATAATTTTTTTCTGAATAATGACACACAGTAACAGTTAATTACTGAGGTCAGTCCACAAAGTCTGACCACCACAACAGACCAATGGACAGCTGTCTTAAATCATAATCATATCAACAATGAAAAACACTTGCGAAACCTGACAAGTCTCAACACAAAACTCAAAGCAAACAGAGCTTACAGAATCTGCAGATCAGATCAGGTTTGTTTCTGCCTGTCTGAGCCAGACGCATACATCAAATAAACAGAGTGATAATGTCTCTGCTATGTCTGTCAGGATTATTTCACAAGCAAAACAGAAAAAATGAAAACATGTATGTCCTATTGGTGTAGTATTTTATTCTGCAGTAATAATAATGTGGAAAAAAACATTTAGTTGTGCTTAGTCTAACAGATACTTGTTTAATGTGCTCATTTCTAAAATGATATGGAAAAGTACAGTTAAAAATATATAATCCATTTAGAAATAAAAATAAAGTATGTTGCAAAAGGCTACTGTACATTTACAAAGCATTTTTACTATTTACAAACAATTCTTGCTCTTATTCAGCACACTCATAAACAGAGACAAAGTAAGTGTATTAAATGCTTAAATTCATAAAATCATAAATAATGGTAACCCTGTTTTCTCCCAGAAGGCTGTGCAGCTCCAGATGACTTCCCTCAGCAACCGTCCATCCTCTGTTCAGCTCAGTTTAGGCAAAATCGACATAGTATAGAGATTTTCGTTTCGTTTCTGGTGGGTGGGGTGACATGGGCGCCATTCCATGACCCTCTCCCTCAAAGCCTTCTCTATCCAACATTGCAGGAGCAGACAAACGCATGTCTGTGAACAGTCAAGTGAAAGAGTAATAAAAATAATCTTTATTTGTGAAATTATTTTAATTGACCTAATTTTATATAATTTGATTGTACTTCTGACAGCTGAATTTTGCTCAAAATGACAACGATAGAAAAATACTGCAGATAAGTCTTTACTTCAGCAGGTAATTTTAAGATTTTGTACAATCAGATTTGTCTGAAGGGCAACTTTGTTAAATTAATGTGACTGGTTCAAGTAGTCCTCACCTGCACACCAGAGGGCCAGGATCAGGGAATGCTCGTGAGAAAAGGGTTTTAAGGGTTTTGGCCTAGAGACATTCTCACTGGTGAAGAGTACAGCTGGATATTAAAATACATCTGAGAGACATAAATATGCAACATAAATAAAAAAATCATCAAGCACAACAAATAACTAAATAATATCATCAAATCAAATAAATCCAAAAAAAAATAACTCCAATGTGTTCTAATTTAGTATTAGGGTATCATGGACCAGTAATACATTTGACAAAATTTTCAGAGTTTGTCTGTTTATTAACATTATCCATGTTGATGAAGCAGCAGATGGTCTGTGGAGAGCCACGCCTTCTTCCACACAGATAGGAAGTAGTTGCAGAGTAATACAGCACGTTCTTCCTCATCTTCTGCCGGCAGAAATTGCTGAAAACACCAAAATACAAATCAAAATAAAATCTCACAAATCACACAGCAACGAAGCAAAGAAAAGGCAGAAACAGGGAAAGAGTGTGTATACACATAACATGTGATCCATTAATCACATACTATTGTAAATGACAGAATGCCTGAAAGAGAGATGAACAGAATAACAACAAACAGTAAGAAATAAAAGCAGATAAAATAGAGAAAATTAAGAAGCAGCTGTAAATAAAAAAAAAATTAACATGGAAATCAATCCAGAAGTTAAACAAACCATTGAAGGATAATTTTCTTGTCCTGTTGGCTTGCTTACTGGTGACTACTGACATTTAACTTGGCTAAGGGTTTTGTAAATTATAAATATTGTATATCTAGCATCCTAATTGACTAAATGTCGCATAGTCTCAGAAATACATACTGTTTTAGTAGGCAGTCTGAATACTTTACCTTCTCATAGACCACTGAGAGCATTTATTCAAATTGTCTAAATGTGTTGTAATTATCATCAGTTCAGTCAACTTTGTTAATAAACCAATTACATTCTAAGTATCCCTAATTAATTTTATTAATATACTTCTTATAATATATATCTTATAATGAACAATATAAATATGTATGCAGACAGCATACTGTCACTTCAATAGCACAATCAGAGGAAGCATCAAATCAAAGGATTTGATGCTTAACATAAAACTATGCAGAACCCAGAGCTGTAGAAAGAGTCACCTCAAATTGACACCAATAGACCATGTTTTTCACAGCAATAGTGGTTCATGAAGCCTCTCAATAGTTCCCTAAAGTTAAAAGATACTTGCAGCGCAGTAGAGTTGTTGCAGAACAGTCTGTATGTGATGAAATTTATAAAGATTTTAAAAGATGGGATATTATCAGCACATCTGAATGAAGTTAACTTGTGCAGCAAAGCATTTTGGTGGACTATTCCTCATTAAATAGTAGATTTAGTGGATGTTATTAGATAACTGATAGGCTACTAGATAAGTTAAACCACGAACAGCCTAACATTCCCTTCGTCTTATTGCACTTACTGTAAATGGACGTATACACACAAAGTGGTCAAAAAGCCCTTTTCTTGACAAGTATTTACATAAACGTACTTGTTTGTGAACGTAAACAGCTGGGAATGAATACGGATGCATGTCAATACAGTATTGGATTCATGCATTAGATCTTAATGTGACAGTAGCCTAATATCCCTGTTGCTGTCTATGTTAATGTTAACAAAAAAGAAAGAATCATCACCCACTGCTCTTGACTGAATAATATTTGTAGCTTTAATAAGAATTCATACAGGGAATGAATACATCTTTTGACCATTTATGAACTTTGTCTCACCTTGTTTATGTGACTTTTGTGCCTTATCATCACCATTAATATTTATGTAACCAATGATTCAATTACTATTGGAGCACAAAATTGTCCACAAGAGCATAAAGTTATAGATCTACTTATAGATCTAGTTGCTTAATTCTGTTCTTAAATTGCAAGACTGATGTATATAACTTTACAATGTACAAAATTTCTTATAGGGGACCATGGCCTGGACCCCACTGCAGGGGAAGAAGTCCCCCCAGTCTACATCCATAGCTACTCACTCCAACCTCAACCTCATGGCTCTAACCGAGACCTGGATAAGACCTGAGGACACTGCTACACATGCAGCCCTCTCCACCAAATTCACTTTCTCCCACAC
>JAZGTI010012695.1:0-15478 GCA_036877585.1 Botia kubotai
ACATATCCAACGTTCTTAAAGAAATATGCACTTCTTGTATGCACTTATTTTCTTTGTGAAACACAAAATAATATATTTTGAAAAATGTGTTTTTTTGTCTCACGAAAACATTGTTTAGAATATCTTTTGTGTTCTGCACAAGTTAAATATGTCTGGAACTATGTTGAGGTCAGAAAATTATGAAAATCAAGTGTTAGAAATTCATCTGTTTATTTACACTGGTCTAATGATCAAATCCATGTTCATTACAAGAAATGTTGAATGTTTTTAGATCACCTGTGTAATCATCAGGTACAAGCTCCAACTCAGACATTATGCCAGTCCAGCCCGAGTGCTCAGGAAAATCCACAGTCAACTCACCACCTAATACAGCTTTTTAGGGTGAAACAAGAAACATTTATTAATGCTGGCCAAATAGTCAAAGCCTCTTTTATCATTAAAAGAAACGATACAGAAAGTATTACAAAATCAAAATATTTGCCTTTCACAATTCCGATGCTGTTCTTGGTAACATCTCCCCAGCCATATTCTGGAGTCTCAACTGAGGCTTTCACACGTACTCTTGACCCCGTTTGAAAGCTGGTTTTATCTAAATCACAAAGATAGATCCAGTTTATTATGTAAACAGTCATCCCCTTTACAAATATAATTACCACAAGCACACTGAATTGTAAAAAATAAGGCATTTGTCTCTATAATAAATCAATGCTTGACCAATTACTTACAACAGAGTATGAACAGCAACATTTACAGTATGAAGTACGAACAGTATGAACACAACTAACCAACTATGTCTAAAAAAATGATCAATGTGTAATATAGAACATAGCCAATTATGTGTTTCTTAATTGAAATATCTGAACCATACAACAAATATCAGAACAGATTTTTTAAATTTAAGAATGAGTCTTAGTGCACATGTCATAACTACTGTCAGTGACCACTTAAAGGAATTCAATCAGTCATATTGTTAAGATATTTTAACTTTCTGAATGTCACTGATCTGTCTTTTGTCATGCTAAGTTTAAGTTATGCTGCACAATGTAAACACTGACATAAAATGATTGTTTTTGGATCACCTGTGTCATGATTCGCACAATTACCTACGAGCTCCATCTCAGACAACATCCCGGTCCAGTCCAAATTTTCAGGGAAATCCACGGTCACTGCATCATCTTCCACAGCTTTTCAGAGTGGAAAAGAAACGTGTTTAACTGTTTATCCATAAATACTAAATGGTCAAAGCCATTTCCATCAAAAGAGATGATAAAGTTTATGAAATATTTGCCTGTCACAATGCCGATGCTGTTCTTGGTAACATCTCCCCAGCCAAATTTTGGAGTCGTAACTGAGGCTTTCACACGTACTTTTGATCCAGGTTTGAAGACAGAATTATCTAAATCACAAAGATATCCTGTTTATCATGTAAACAGTTTTGCAATGCCTCCATGAGCATGTGACTTTACAAATCTAATGATTATGATAATGTTTGATATTTATGAATTATGAATACATATGCAAGTTTTTGACGAGTATCTGCTTTAATGTCATGCTCTATATTTACCACACTCATCATCATCATCGGTAGCTAGCTGTATTTCTGAGAGAATTCCTTTCCAGTCTGCATGTCCAGGGAAGTTGACGGCCACGCTACCATCATCTTTAATATCTAAAACGAGAATGTGTTTATCTGCTTTAATATCTAAAACGAATATCCAGCATCTTTAATATCTAAAACGAGAATGTGTTTATTTGCTTTAATATCTAAAACGAATATCCAGCATCTTTAATATCTAAAACGAATATCCAGCATCTTTAATATCTAAAACGAGAATGTGTTTATCTGCTTTAATATCTAAAACGAATATCCAGCATCTTTAATATCTAAAACGAGAATGTGTTTATCTGCTACACAGATTCACATATCTGATGCCTTTCTGCACAAAGAAGCATTCAAGGGAATATAAAAGGAGATCTTGCCTTTAACCACACCCACACTCGTATGTGTGACATTTCCCCAGTCATGTTTTGGGGTGAGAACAGAAGGTTTTACTCTGACTTTGTCTCCAATCTTCACGCAGGCTGCTGAGCTCTTTATGGCCAGATCTGAAACTATTACAAGACCACCTCATCACTCACACACACATACATATATCAGATGAAACCAATGGATAAATGAACAGTAACTCTTTGTTCTTTTACCTTTTTTAGATGTGTTGTTTATTTCCTCATTAAAAATGGCCTCCAGTCGCCCCTTAAGTTCACACACAAGTTTGCTTGCATCCATAAAAGAGCAGCGTGGCTTAAAAGAGAGGCTGGGAAACTCAGACTCTGAAGAAGAGGCCACAGACTCAAAATGCTGTAGAAAATGCATTCAAGATTAATTATTTCAGTAGCATTTATCAAATGTATCATATAAAATATCCACATACACTGCCTGGCCAAATAAAGTCTGAGATCTGGATATACAAGTGCAAAATTGCGGTGATTAATGTTTCAACTGGCAACAATTCTTTCAAACCGGATTCAAAATCTAACTGACGCAATTCAAAGCTTGTCATGTCTTGGAATGCTGAAGGATCTTTTCAGAATCATGGAAAAGATGTTACTCTGTTTGAGAAGAGGCAAATTATTGGCCTGCATCAAGCAAAGACAACTAAGGAGATTGTTTATCTTCACACGTCAACTGGCCACCATGGTGTCCTGACATGAAACCCATTAAAAGTCTATGAGATGTGCTGGAGAGTTGATTTGACTCTCCGGGCATCACAACAATGATGTTGGTGAGTTGGGCTTGTAATTACAGGTTGCTGGTTCAATTCCAGCACTGAGGGGTTGCAACTGAAGTGCCCTTGAGCAAGGCACCTAACCCTCAATTGCTCCCCGGGCGCAGTAATGTGCTGCCCACTGCTCCAGGTGTGCGTGTGTGTTCACTCCTCACCAGTGATGGGTTACACGCAAAGGTCACATTTCGGGTGTGGGTTACCATATCTGACAAATAGGTCACTTTCACTTTTCACTTTAACAATGAAATAACAATGGTACAAGGAAATAATATTATGATGTTGCTTGTTATCAATGTTAAACATTGCCATGAAAATGTGTACTATAATCAAAGCTAAAAACAGCCCAACACAATATTAGATGGTGTGACTTTTACACTATACAGTACACTATAACAATATAAGACAGTGTATATGATAACATTCTTAATGTTTGGTCAATGTTTGGCCAAAAGCACAGCAGTCGTACCTGCAGAAAATGGATGTTGTCTTCTGTCTGCAAAAGTGTCTCCAAAACTCCATCTCTCTTCTTCAGCTCAGTGATCTCCACTGTCAGCTTCTCTTTAAGGTTCGAACCTTCATCCAGATCAGCCTTTTTGTGAGCTTTTATCTTTTCAGTCACCTCTGTGCTGCTTGTCTCAATCAAGCGGACCAGTTCAGTAAATGCTCTGACGCTGTCCTTCACCGCCTTCTTTGCTGAATGCTGACAGGCAAAGAAAAAGTGAAACAAAACTGACACGAAAAATGTGAGGTTTGACTTCTCAGTGACAAACTTTATGTCAGCTGATTAATCTACGTTTCTGTTCTGTTTTACATTGGAATGGAACTTACTGAATGGGATTTGATGTCATTTGTCATCTTTTGCAGCTCTTTCTCTTTTTCCTGGATTGTCTGCTTGAGCTTTTTCTGAGTGTTTGCGAGTTTAATCTAAGGACAAAACAGTCCGTTAACAGTCTTAGTGCTGTAATTAGGTTAAATGACTAGTTATTTTGTTTAAAAATAAGTAAGAAACCTGTTTCTCATTTCGCTCTGTTGCAGATGGCACTGTGTCGTGGCCTTTGTGGTCATCCATTAAGCAGTGCATGCAGACTGATTTCTGGTCAGTGCGGCAGTAAACCTCTAAGAGCTTGTCGTGTTTGGAGCATGTTGTCATGATATACGGTTTAACCAGCTTGTGTTTCTTCAGGGCAGGAACATTATAGTGGGGATGTACATGTTCTTCACAGTAAGAGACTTGACACTCATGACAAGATTTGACAGCTTTAAATTTTCTTCCATGGCAAAAATCACATGCAATATCTCCAGGTCCAGCCAGACTTTCAGCAGACTCTGACACCTGTGTCGTGGTTGCACCTCTTAGCTGCTCCATTATTTCAGCAAGTACTGTGTTTCTGTTGAGAGATGGTCTTGAATGGTAGGTCTGCCTGCATTGAGGACAGCTATAGAACCCTTTCTGAGCTCCCATGTTATTCCAGCACGTATCGATACAGGTCATACAGTAATTGTGTCCGCAGGGAATCGTCACGGGGTCCATAAGGAGATCCAAACATACCGCGCAGCTGTACCGGTCTCGTTTTCCGAATATAGCTTCAGCCATTTTTCACGCCAAAATTGTTAAGGAGAAAGGTTTTCGTCTTAAGACTGTTCAGAAGAAACAAACGAAAACAACACCTGTCATTTACGAAACCTACGAGATATTGAAAGTAAAAGCAAAAACAAGCAAGACACGTCATTGCGCACTTAAACACGTCCATAAAAAGTTTCTATTGTAAGTTGTAATGACTAAAATAAGAAAATAATCATAAAATTGTCTATGTTAATTTACCTTCACGTTTAGTTTACCTGTCAGAATTCAGCACGCGCTCCACGGAAACGCGGTAATGATCTTTGTGATCTATGGTGTTTTTCTGTATCACCACTAGATGGAGATAGCTATTTTAAAATAAATTACATTTGTTCATTTCTCTTAAGATTTGGTTCACCACCTATGAGAAGAACGCAAAACGTCAACCACTTTCTGTGACATTTTAGAACATGTATATACTTTGGAGGAGTAATAGAAAGTTTAACTAATAATTTAAGTGGTGCGTACTGTGGTGCTTTTCAGTAAAACCACTAGATGGAGACAACCAATAGAGTCTACGAATTCGGGTTCTGTGTACTCTTACGTTTTTATATGTAAATAAGCGTTCTTTGAGTGTACATAGTGTACACTACGTTTTACTTACCACGCATACAGTAATCTCTGTGAGAGCTCTTGCGAAGCAAAAACATTATTATAATAAAAACAAAATTTTTTAGGCAATTGTATCAATATTGTGGTGCTAATCCATATAGAAATAAATACTGAAAACAAACACATCAAAAGGCAAATTAAAACTCAGTTCTATACTGGACAGGAAGTCAGTGGAGAAAGCAAAGACCAGTGTAGGTGCCAGTCAGATGTCTAGCAGCTGCATACTGAATGAGTTGCAGGCAGGACAGATGGTACAGCAAGCCCAGAACATAAAAACGCATGTTTAAAAGAAAAAATGGTTTAGCTTAGGGTACATGTAGCTTACAACCTTCAGAGACTTTTTCAACATTATTTGTAATATTAAAAATGAATAGTAGGTCAACTAAAGCTATAAAGATTTAAATTCGTTTCTCTCGTAACTCATCTGTAAGAGTAAACCATGTAACTAATCAATTTGACTTGCTTAATGTTGTGTACATGCATTTGTCTTATACATATTTAATCCTATGCACGTGAGGTAGTAAAATGAGACCGATAAACAACTCATCGCGCAATTTCTGGTTTCATAAATTCTGGTACATCCATGCGATTTTGAAAATTCTTCAAAAACAGAACGTGCATTGTTAAAGTTGGGGTCCGGTCTAGAATCATAGACGCTTTTGTTCGCGTCTCCTCGTTCCTGCGATGGCCTGCTGTCGATCAAGACGCAAGCGTCCGCCCCCATCGGCCCTTTCACTGCTGCAGCTGGCTGCCTCTTTGCTCACCGTATGCTCACTGCAATCTGTGCTGGAGAGCCCGGAGGAGCTATACCTTCAGTATTAAACACGGCCTACGAAAGCTTATGACGCTCGCCACCAAATAGCAGAAATAGCACGAGGTAAGTTTGGCCGTACTGTGATATGTCATCTCAATGAATTCTGTATTATATAGTTTTACATCATAAAATGATCTTGATCCGTGATAGTTAAACGCGCGGTCGATTTCGAAAAGCGGCATGTTTGCGGAAGTGACCGTGCGGTCCACGATTAGCCGCCTCAACTATTTTCCTTTTCATGTCATGTGTTTTCAAAAACATATTTGACTCTCACGTACATTTTGTCGACACGTTAAATGTCTGGAAAAGATGAAGATGATGTTTGGGTTGGCCGTATACGAGGGGAAGTTGACTAGCCAGCGGGCCCGTTTGAAAAATCAAAATGGCTTCCATCTTTGTCGTCTCGGCAGAGAGGTTTATACCTTTGTTTCTCCGTCTCGCATGTCAGGGAGCCTGTGAGTAAACTCCTTTTTATCTTCATGTAGTGGATTATTGTTCAACGACACTTCGTTTTTAAGAAATTGGGTGTTTATTTCACTGGATTTGTATTTATTTTGTTACCCGGTAGCGCACATTTTGACCACGTCAGTGCGGTGGGGGAGGGGAAGTGAGTCTGGCTGGGTGGAGCCTGTATGAGGTGAATGACCAAATGCTGTAAGTTTGATTTAGTTTAGATTGCAGCTACTAGAATAACGGTATAGCATCTCTGGCACTGACAATTTTGGTTTAATTTTCTTAGATAATTGTGTCACAACTTTAGTTACAATTAGATCGCTTGATTAGGTGCTCGTGTAACTGTAATTTAACCAATGGTTACACGGAAATCTCCTGAGAAAACATTCTAGATTTTAATAAGTAAATGCAGTGCTAGTATGCGAAAATGATGGTTGTAGTTTTAGTTGCTCTGGATGTGTCAGCTTGCACTCTGGTCTCTTTTTCAACAGTGCTGGGATGTCACCTATGCTTCAGGTAGGCAAACCACCAAGCCATTATTATATCTCGTTAACTATCTGGTTAACTATATGGTTATGGGTTTAAATTTCTTGTGTGTGATGTTTATTTTGTAACTATCCAGCAAATCATCTCCATTATGTTAAGCCATCCCTCTTAACATGAAATGACTTTGCAATTTATGTGGTGGTATTTGTGTGCTTGCACTTAATGGATCTGTTGGTTTGCTTGTTTTGCATAGAGTTTGGTGTGAAAAATGTTACTCCATTACCATTGTTTAGCAATCGTCCTATGTCTTCCCCACCTCTCACCTACCCACCAGTATTTGACAAAAGTAGCTGATCAAAGGTCCATGGCCCCTCCCATCTCCTCCTAACACAGAGACTTACGCACAGTTACACACACTCAGTCCGTTTAAAGCTGGTATGATGAGAGATTATGTGCTTTGTCATGCTGGTTGGTGTCATTTGTTTTCCTATACTGGATGCATGTTTGTTACTTTTAGGCTCCTGTAACCCTGGTTGGCTGGCCACGGAGACAGGGAGTCCTCGTCTTAATACTGTCGCTCTCCACATTAGACTTACTGTTTGGGGTATCTACTCAATTTTCATACATATTCAAAGGCTTAAAGCACAGTTTGAACATTTTGTTAGTTAAATATTTTAATGTAGTGTTTAAACAAAGATCTGCAAAAACAAAAATACCTTTTTCATGCTTTACTCCAGGTTCCTGTGGATTTACCATGAATGTAAGATGTGATCTGTGGCCTCAGAAATGCCCATATATTCTTAGAACTACTGATTAAAGTTTAAGATGCTATTTAATTACATTGATTGATAGTAATATTAGATTCTAATTACCTAGGTCTCTTTAAAATTACAGGATCATTTTACATTCTTTTGATATGCAAGTAATTAATCATACATTATTTAATTACCTTTATATTCTTCTGTTATTGTTTTTAACTATTTGCTTTTGTATGCGTTTCTGTTTTTCTGGTAGGCTGTGAATTCACTGTGCATAAACAACTGCATCTGAATTTGGTTGATGTTATTTCTGATTATTTTTAACAAAATAGTTGTCATTTTAATACATTTAAATTAAATTGTCAGAACTGAGAAACAGGGACATGATTTTATTTCCGACGACAAGCATGTGAGCTGATCTTCTTATTCCCTGTTCTTTTCTGTAGGGTAAACATGTTCTCCAAGGGCACCAAGCGTAAGTTTTCTGATGGTGTTGAAGAGATATCTGACGAGAACCTGCTAGGAGCTAGGGTGGCATCTTCGTACAGTCTGCAACGGCAGTCGCTGCTGGACATGTCTCTCATCAAGCTGCAGTTATGCCACATGCTGGTGGAGCCCAACCTCTGCCGCTCGGTTCTTATTGCCAACACAGTCCGGCAGATTCAGGAGGAGATGACCCACGATGGCAGCTGGCAGGTGGTCACTGAAGCGTTCTGCCAGAACCCCTCTGAGCGCTTAGTGGCCACTGAGGTCCTTTGCCGATCACGGGAGCAGGATTCAGAACCTAAGCTTTTCTCCGTCATCAGCTATGAGGACTGCCGAGAAGAGGAGGTAGTAGCAGACGAAACATTGTGCTCCGTTTCAGTTAGCGATAATGTCTCTAACGTGTGTTTGGCAGGAAGTATAGACCAGTGCTGGGAGAAGAGTGAGCTGGGTGGTTTAGAGAGGGATGAAGAGACCCTTGATGACTCCAGGCTAGGCTCAGGAGAAGACGAAGAAATAGATGCAGAAGAGGAGGCTTCCAGTGAGAGCCCAAAGACCATAGGACAAGTTTTTGGGACATTTGAAATTAAAAACAGTTCTCCAGGTCCAGATTCTGCTCTTGAGGAGTTATTCTCAGATGTGGACACCTCCTACTATGATTTGGACACCATGCTTACTGGCATGCAGAGTGCACCCAAGATGGGCCCTTATGACCTTCTGGACAGCTTGGGACCTTCACATGCTTCCCCTTCTATAGTGTCCTCCCCAAACTGTCGTTCTGATCTCAATGAACTGGATCACATCATGGAAATCATTGTGGGTTCTTAGGTTAGACCCTATTTAGAGACATACATGCTTGTCCTAATGTTAATGGCTTTTTAATTCTGTATGGAAAGCAAATTAAATCTGGAGCCCTTACAGGGTGAAGATGTGAAGGATGGCCTAGATTTTATGAGCTGACCGTAGTTATTTTATTTGCATACCCTTTGTATGTTTTAATGTTTTCTTCTTTATATTTGTCTGTCCAGACATGCTGTTTTGTTTAATTTATTTGTTATACTCATGACACTACACAGAGCAAAACAAGATGTATACGGAAGTTGGGATATTTTCATAAGGAGACAAAAGATTGTCTAAAATTTGTACATAAATATATATTTTTTACCAGATTCTGCCTGTAATATGTTACTGTACATTCTGTACATGTTCTACAAATTGATTTTAATGGAAGAGATTAGATTCTTATGTGCAACAACTCGGTATTCTGTTTATCAACGTCCACAAACTGAAGGAACTTCATTTAGTAGAAAAATATAGAAAATGCAAGTATAGATATAATGATGCATGTTTTACATTTACATGCTCATTTGCACAGTATTGTTTTCTTTCATGGTTTGATTGCAGTTGGCTGTCAGTAATATCAGCCATAAGTTTTATTTGTTGTTAGACGTCAAAGTTCTTATATTTGTCTTATCAGCAAATGAAGAATAATGGGCCAGCCCATTCTATATTGTGACTTAATTTATTTAATTTATTTACTGCAAATGTTGAGTATTGGCTGTGGTCAAACTCAGGGTTTTTTATATCTCTATAGGACTTAATTGGTTTGGTTAACCAAAGCCTTTGCTCATATTAAATTTGGAATATGTGGGAAGCTGTTGCAGAATTATTACTTTGTCAGTTAATTTGTATTTGCATCTTAAATTATAGCATCTTAAAGTATTGGTTTGCATTAACCATTTTATTATGGGCAAATGGTTTAAGTATATCTGTCTGTTAGTCCTTTGGACCCACATAATAAGAAAACAAGTCTAGTTCTATGCATTGAGTGGCAAAACACGCTTTCTATGCATTACGTGTTTAATAAGCAATTAGTACAGTATTCTTTTTTTATTTGAAAATGAGTCAATAAGAGATGGTTTGTTTTACCGTGCATTCCCCCTTTGTTGCATACTGTATATTATTTGGTTTTGACTAAAATTAATTTTTGCATAAACTGTTTGTGCAATTCATAAGTTTTTACACTTGGATAATTGTTTTCTTTTACATTCTTAAATTCCAAGTGGACAAATGTTTTTTTATTGTATGATCTTAAACTAGTATAGAGTATAAACATTTTATATGAGCATTGTAGCTTTTTTACTTTTTTAAATAAAAGGTACAACTTATGAAAACATTTAATGTGTGTTTTCCTATGTATTAACCAATAACAATCATGGTTTTGTCAATTAGTCTAGTGTAAAGGAGCACAAAGCACCTTTGGGGGCTAAGAAGTATAATATTTGAAGCTGTAACACAACACGTCTTTCACACAATCTTTCACCAGCGTTACGTCAACGTCTCAATATTGAAGTAGAGGATTTTTACGCTAGTGACGTCAGCAGACGTCAAAGAACGTCAGCGCTTAAATCCCACCGTTCCAACTTCTTAATATTATAAGGCTGCATTTCAGAAAGTGTTTTATTATCCAACCATGACAGTGATGTTTTATTATCTAATACTCAACTAAAAAGCAGCATTAACAAGCAGAGTTATAAAATGTTGACATAAGTTAACCTATGAAATAATCTAGTAATGTATTTAGATCTTTTTTGTTGCCAATAAGCATATGATAGAGCCACGACGTGACAATTTAAGTGTGATTATGTGATACACGGTGGTGGCCGGTGCTCCTCACTGTCACGTTTTTGGTCTGTGGGCATGTCAGAGGGATGAATGTGACAGACTAGAGAGGTGGGGGAAAGCACAGCCTCCACCAATAGGGTGCAGTTACTAGGCGGGTCTGAGATCCCATTCGACCAATCACTGCTATCCCACCTGACGACCGTCAATCAGCTGTGTTCTGTTCCCGTTGTTTCTACAGTGTAGCTAGAGTTGTGTGCTCGTGCTTAACTAGAGTCACGATCGGTCGTGTAGTTTAGCGCAGAATAATGTTCAGACTTTGGACCAGAAGCTCAACATTTAGTTTAGCGACCGATTTAAACACGTTGCCTGTCTTATTTCTTAAAGTCAGAAGAATGTAGCGCCAATTCGTGGATCTCGGGTAAATTCATTTCTTAGTTTCATTTAGACAGTCCGTACTTCACTAAGTACGAACTAGCTAACTGGCTAATTCATTGCGCATCTCCCGTGAGCTTAGCCGCGGAGGCTAGCGGCGCGCGTTCGTGTCCTGTGAGTAGTTGTTTTTATTAAACGCTAACAAAGCAACTGGTTGAGCCAAACATAATGGTATGGGTCAAAGGGATATCACTCCGTTCGAGGCGTCCATGAAAAGAAAAAACGGAATTCCCGCTGTCTCTATGTGTCGACTGGATGTGGAGTCCGCGGTTGTGAAGGAAGTTGTGCCCGGCGAAGGAGATGGTGCCCTTTCTTCGTCAAGGTAACGTTAATTTTAGTCAAACCCGTTTTTGATCAAAGTTGTTTTCTTCATTCGGTTTTATGTATTATCTTAGTTTTTAACATATTGTTTTAAACGTTGTTAAACAGTTGAATTCTATGACCATTTACGTAACGACTCGAGTTGGTGTTGATGTTACTTACTCTGTCTATGCTAGTGTGAGTACAAAACGGGGACTTCTGCCACAAGGAATTTTAAACAAATGTACATATTCTAGTAATTAACCGCCGAGAAAATTGAAACATTGATATTCTGCGTTTTTATACGTAAGTCGTGCGTGGTTGCGTAACGTGGTCGGTTTAGCCACAGATACCCTGTGATGTTTGGACCCGACTGTCGTTCACTCGAAACGTGACTCACGGTTTTCTTGTAAACTTGTTAAAGAACTCAAAGCACGTTCATACCATTTTTCCGGTGCCACATGCGTGCTTTGCCAAACTGTAATAAAGAAAACATGTCAAAAGTGAAAGAACTATGGTCGAGTGTTCGATTTTTCAGAAGTTTAATGCATGTTTCCTGTAAAATTTCGTATAAATGTAACTAAAGTGCAAGTTTAGTTTAAAACGAATGCCATAGTTTGCAGTTAACTCAGTCAGTATATGAACTTTGCCTGCAGTGCTGCTTGTGCACAAATGGGATAGCTTCGAATAATCTTTAGACATTTAACACCTTATGCTTTTTACAAACGTATGCTTAAACAGTCAACCTCAATTTAATTTCTGCCGTGAATTTAAACGTTTATCCTTGCAAAAAGAAGTGTTGGTATTACCAGTAATGTCTGAACAGCTTGTTTGGATGGAATATATATTTTGTGTTTAACTATGTACAAAAGCTTATTGAAATTGTTTTGTATAAATCTTAATAAGAGTATGAATTTTTGTTTGTCACTTCTAAAAAGAGAAGCTAGCTTTGTCTAAGTCCTCTCTAGTCTGTCCATGAATTAGTTACTTACAGTGTAACAGTTGTTTAAGCGATTAACTTGCAGCTAATTTACAAAAAGCTTCCAATTGTCTGGTGCTGTTTCTGTCTTGCTTAGGCAAGTGACTTTTGAAATTTAAGTCTTAAATTAGAAATGTCATGATGTTTTTAACACATCCCACATGAATGGAATTAAAAACGGGTTTAATAAAGTAGTTTGTTGTTTACATTGTTGTAATTTTACTGTTTTTACTGTAATTTGTTTACTGTTGTACCACATAGTTCAGTGCCAATTACAGTTAGACAATATTTTGATTAATTTAATTAAGTACTGGAGTGAGGTGTAACCAATGACTCGAAAACGATTGATAAAGCAAGCGGGCTTCATATGAGTGCATCTTCACGTCTGTCAGTGTGACTAATACTCTGAGTCACTTTGTCGGTCTATTGGAGCCGCCCAGTTACAAAGCTGCCCAAACTGAGACATCCGGCCTGTCAGCCCAGTAGTTCTATTCAGGACTCGTCAGTGACATGTGCTAACTACTCCCTCCCTCAGTCCCTGCACATTTTTGTGCTCCTCAACTCAATTTCTTAGTCGCCTCCCACTTTCTCTTATGTACCATCCTTCTCTTACGTCCCAGTTCATACTGGCTTATGTACTTCCTCTCTTTTTCTTTTTTAAGTCTCTTCACCTGTCTTGTGTCTCAGGATGAGAACCGACTGCACTCTTTGGGGCAGTGGGGTGAGGTAATGCCGGAAGTGAGGGAGAGAGATGGAAAAATGGCTGAACCACATCAGTTTGGTTTGTTGTCGAACAGGAAGTATCGCAAGTTAAAGCTGCTCTTATGACTGAAATTATTTTAAAATATTTTAGTGCTTTGTGTGTCACTTTCTAGTTTATGTATTTTAACTAAAGTAATCAACACAGTGATGGAAATAAAGTATTCATCTTAATACCTGCAGTGAAAGCAATGTCTCTTTGTGTCGCACTAGGTTGTTGTTCATTTATTTATCCTTGGAATGCTGATAGAACTAAAAGCAGTGGTGAGTTATAACTGAGTTGCAGTATATAAATAATCGGCTTAAATGCTATGTTTACAGTATTAACTGTAAGATGCTACAGATCATCATCACTTTTTGTTGTTTTGCTTATCTGCTGCCATTGTACAAGTTTAGCATTGAAGTGTTATTGAGCCGAAACCAGAGGAGGTTAGACTGACAAAGCATTTTAGAAGAACAGGTAGAAGAACTTTTGTAGAACAGGTAGAAGAATCTTTGTACAGAAACATTACAAGCAGAATTTGTAGAGTTGTCATGTTGCACATAATGCTTTGTTTTTGATCAGATATTAATATCTATATTTGCTGTGAAATAGCCATTGAAGCTGATATGGCAGTAAGCTTAATTAAAAACAAACAAACATAAGCATTTTAGACAATAAATGAAATCATGTTTTTATTTTTTGAATAGGGACTGTCCAGGCCTAGTGAACAAATCCCGGTAAACGGTATCAGTATTTGTTTCAGAGAATTGTATTGCTATAGTGAGACTTCTCCAAAGTGTCTTACAAAGATTTTTACATATGAGTCACCAATGGGCAGAGATGACACTGTAAACCTGAACTGATGCAACATGGTAAACTCGACTGCAATGCCGCCTTTCCCTTTGCTGTGGAACCCATTGTAATCTCCCACTTTGATGGCCATCTCCGCAGTTGTGCTTATTGTCTTTGAGCTGCAGACTCTGTGTGCCACTCAAGCCCCAACCTCTCATCCACTGCTGTTGCCATGGCGAGCAGACCACAGAGGCCAGTCTAACCAGAGGGGCCCAATTTAAATTATGCCTCGCTGTTTCACAGTCGCTGATTTAAAGCTGAGAGATTTTATAGAGCCCGAGTCAAATTCTGAGTTTTGTTCAGCTTGTGACTTCTTTAATAATGCTTTATAAAGCTATGCTAGCCTCTTTTCGCAGATTTAACACTTTTTATGTCATTGGGAAGCATGACAATATATATTTGATATGAATGCTCCCATGCACCTTTTGCAACTGTCTAATTCTTATTGATTATATTGTTTTCCATAGTCTTAGTGCTTCGCTCACTCACATTCCATTTATAGCACACTGTTGCTGACAGAGACAGGCTGCAGACCCTTTTCCGAGAGTACCGTGTATTCCTGCTGGAATTCAGCTGTGAAATGTGCAGGAATACAAAATGTCCCTTTTGAAGCCTTGTGACGGCTTTGTGGGAAAGGCACCTATAAGGCTGAGCAGCAGTGAGCCCAGAGAGCTCATTGGACGGTTATATAACCGCTAGCTCCAGCGTGACACACTTGAAAGCTACAGACCGTGCAAGCGCGCGAGCACATGAGCTAATGTTCAGGCATTTAAAAGTGTTTAATCAAACTTGTTTTGACACGGGTGCGTTTACACTTACTGAATTCAGTAGTAATAATTGTGTTTGTAAATTAAGTTTAGCCTCTGCTTTGTTTTAAAATAAGTTTAAATCTCAAGGCTGCTTATGGTATCCGTTACCCAAACTCAGGTTTAGACAGATGTTTTTTTTATGCATGACAAGGGGCTCTTCTTGGCTCCCGGAACTTCCTGTGCACCCTGCAGTAGAGAAGAGCAGTCACTGACTAGACCTGCGGGGGATGTCTGACTGCGTTCAGCACAGTGTTGGATGGATGGAGGGGGAGGGGGGGTGCCTACACGACTGAGGTGGATAGACAGTCTCTCGCATTTACAGCCCTTTCCACTCAAACTCGACTCTCCGGCAGCCGTCTGACAGATCAGATATGGTCATAATTAAAATAGGGAACTCGCAAGACACACCATTTCACTCCTGTTTGTGCACACACATGAACCACAAAAAAATTGTGAAGTGGAAAAAAAAGTGCAAAAACTGGGTACTTTGATAGGTGAGGGTCACGATAGTCAACAGGGAAGTTTTGGCTTGTAAGTACTGCTGGGCTTGTGGCAGAACTGGTTAAAGAGCTTTGACTAGCTGCAGCCATAAGCATTACACTTGTGTGCTGTATATCCTCCTCCGCTGTGAGACGGTTGTGCTAATGAAGCATGAGCCTATTCTCAAGTGTACTGCAGTCGCAGATGGGAGGAGCTACAACTAATGCATCCACCTTTAAGGAAGCA
>JAZGTI010012696.1:5233-15478 GCA_036877585.1 Botia kubotai
ACAGAAACCACACAGAACAACTATATAGGAGGTTTTGTATCTGTGGGACAATCACAGTGTTATCATACAGTATAAATACATACAATCCTTCACTCTAGAATAAAAATCAACAACCAATGTGTGGACTTACCAGGCATACTAAAAACACCCTTCTTATGAAGGTCCATAACTACGCACACTGGATGGTAACCACATGTTACACATGAAAATGTGTAGGTGTGATCGGACAGTGCCTCAAAGCTTAAGTAGGCCTGCAGGATCCTTTTTTTTGAAGGAAAGGCTTTACCTGACGTCCTTTCCAAGACTTCGATCACACTTCCCACAGCCTGGTGAGTCTGCCAAGGAGATGTCACATTGTAAGAACACATATTCATGCATAAATCAGTTGTTGTTGTTTTATACAACACATTTTAACCAACAGGGTTCTCACCTGGAGACTGTTGCGCAGAAAATGGCACAAATGTATTGACAAAAGCATGTGATCATCAAAATTATGAACACCATCACTCCACTCCTGATAACGATAGACCATGCCACATCTGTAGCACTCTTTGCCGTACATTGAAATTCCTGCCAAATACAAGTGCCAGTAAAGAGGTTATACATTTATCTGTAACTTCTATACAGCACAACCCTATACAATGAACAACACTACAATGAGTGCATGGAGATGTTAATAAGCCTAGAAATGGAAAGGAGGACCCTGATAATCATGGACATCAACATGTCACAGTACATGAAGACAGAAATAAAATGTTGAATTAATGACATATTTAAAGAAAACACAACAAACCTTCAATGACATTGGTCATCGTCAGGATTTTGGCTTTTGATGTGATTATTAAAGGGTCGCTTAGTGGAGTGACCTCTGAACATTCAGTGCAAAAGGCTTCAGATGGTGTGAAGCTCAGAGGAAAATTACAAGCATTGACCACATCTGAGGGAATCACTGCAGGCAGTTTTTTTTTTTCATAAATGTATCTAACCATTCGAGACAGATTCTGGCCTTCAGGTGGGTACTGGACATTTTCCTCTTCAAAACCTTCCACATCAGTGGGAAAATTTTGTGTGATGCTGTCCTCCTCCACACTTCTGGTTTTCCTGAAGAGTTCCTTGTCTACTTCAAAAAGGTGCCACTTTGCAACATATTTGTGAAGGCATGACTGCCTTGGTCTGGCACAAGGACAATGCCAAGAAATGGTTTTGGCATCATATGTGACCAAGCCTGCTGTAAAAGGAAATGGTGGGCTCAAACACAGAAATGTACTTTTTGTAGCTGGGTCCACAAAAAGTCACTAGGCAGGAGAGAGGGGCCCCTGCATAAATTGCCTCTCTCTGTCGTGCCAGACATCTTTCCTTCTTGTCCTCCCCAAACCAACGATCATCGACCATGGTCTGTAAAACTTGCTCTGTCAGTAAGGGAATATCTCTTTCGGCTGGTGGGCAGTATACAAGTGACTGAAGGTGATGGCATTCATATGAACGGATGTTTGATCTCTCTGCAAATTCTGTGTTAATTTTGCATATGTCAAGTTCACATGTTGTTCTTTGTTCTGAGCCCCACATCTTTTTGATGATGTGGATTGGAGTGCTGAGTCCTGAAAATGATTTGGCTACCACATAGACACCATTTGTATAATCCACACACTGCGACTTAAGGTGGTTCTGGGCGGTAATGTCCATTTTTTTTGGTGTGTGCCGTCTCAGAATATGCAGCTTTACATTTCTTCTGTTCAGTGTCATCCCACAATGAGGACACGTGACTGTCTCTCTCTTCTTTTTAATTTTGGGGAGTGAGAGTGGGGGTGGTGCAACGGAGTCAGGATCAGTGGAAAGGGGGGTAGAGAGTGCAGACTTGGTAACAAAAGTAGCTGGGGGTCGGGGTGTCGGGCATGCAGCTGCGGAGGGAGATGGAGGTGGTGCTACAAATGCTTCTGACTTAGAGCATTGGGAAACATGACGTATGTACTGGTCCTTTCGGATTACTGTCTGGCTGCAGTAAAGACAGTGAAAATGGGCTGTGGTCCGGCACAGTTTATTGCATTTTAAAATGAAGTAACCTGTAGGATTATAGCAACAATGTTATCAACACTGTAGAGTGTACACTGCAAGTTTCAAAAACACATAGTCAAACAACATTCTCATCACTTTATTGGTTTCCAAGAAACTACAGCTCATCATGCAAGTACATGTTTAGATTCTACATGACACAAAAAAATCCATCAATATCTCCCACCATACCTCCATGCTGCACTGCATGACGTATGTGATTGTCCAAGTGAAACGTAAAAGAAAACTTTTCCGTTGTAGTAAAATTGCAGCAAGGACATTCAAACCCCCCATCCTGGCAGAACCGTTCTGGATCAGGTTCTGATTGAAAATGTGTAGGGTGCTGTGAATGAAATAACATGAAAACAATGTTATTTTTCCATTAATATATAAGGATAAAAAGATTTGTCACATCTTACTCAACTAAGGTACTGTGCAAGAGTTATCAGTGTATATTATTAAAGCTATTTCATGTGTTTGAGTTAGTGTGTTGTGCAGGGAGGGAGGGCAGTGGGGTAAATGTGTGTGAGAGGGGTGAAGTGTGTGTGTGTGAGATGAGTGTTGTGTCGGGGGGCAAGGTATAAAAAAATGAAAGCTGAATCACGAATATATATTTTATCAGGATATAGTAAAGAACATTATACAATGAAACAGCAGTTTTGCTCACGTATTACTTAATAACGAGCCCGTGTTCAGCAAGTCAATGTTTTAAGTCTTGGTACCTTTACGATAGCTCAAAGCAACCGTCATAACAGAATAGTTATGCTTAATTTTACTTCATGCCTAACAAAAGATTACGTGTGCCACATTACAGTCCTTAAGAATTCATTGAATTAACTTATATTAAGCAGAAATACAAGTTACAAGTGGTTACAAGTTACAAGTGGAGTTTATTGTCATTTCAGCCATATACAAGTACACAGTGAAACGAGACAACGTTTCTCCAGAAACAAGGTGCTTCATAAGACAAACACTAAACATCACAGACATGCAGGGCTACATAAATTAAACAGTATATACATAAAGTGCACAAGTGCAAAAACGAGTGCAGACAGCACAAGACATTTGACTGATTTGTAAACATTTAAGTGTGAACGTTACAATGTATATTTTTGGCAGCCAGAATGTAAACAGTAAAACGGTAAAACAGATTGTAAACAGTGTAAACATTTGTATCTTTTGGAAACCAAATGTGCAAAGTGACTTGTTAAGAGTAGTAAATATTTGTATCTTTATACTTTAGTGCAAAAGTGTGTGTGTGTGTTGTATGCAAGTTGTGGATCAGATACATATAAACATGGTGTTATTCTTAGCTTTTAATCACCTGTTGTCTCAAATAGGAGCTCGAGCTCATTTTTATGTTTCTCTTGCGCAACAGAGAGAGCAATGCGCTAGCAACATTAGGGTTGTGGGTTCGATTTCTTGATTGCACTGGAATGTCCTCTGGATAAAAGTGTCTGCCATACGTAGCTGTTTATGTAAGGGGTTGTTCATGTCATTTTATTGGATTAGTCTATACATGCTTATGATGAAACAGAAGGAAGGCTTTTTAAAAGTGCCTAAAGCAGAGAAATAAAATTCACATGATTGGCCATTACGTTTATCACACACCAATGTTACTTCACACACACACAGCTTCAAATGAAGAGAAGCTGAGAGATGTCATTTAAGAAAAATGGATAAGCTCTTAAAATTGAGATAAAAAGAACAGTCTTCTGCATCTCTCAAGTCAGATAAAACCTCAGCCCTGTGGAGAATCGTATGATCATTAGCTCCACTAAAAAAATGCAGTTCGCTGTCCATCATTTTGTAGCTGGTCTGCTGCCTCATATTTTTAAACGATGATTTTAATGTGCTTTTTATTTGGCCATTAAATGAGTTGTATCATAGGGAATCAAATTTTCCCAGATCTTTTAAGATGTGCTATGAAAACGTTCTTTAACTTGAAGAACTCAAAACTTTCTCCCAGTCCAGAAAAGCATACATAAGATAGACATTATTGTTATTGCATTATTGTACTCTGCACCATTGCTCATTTCAGATGCTAGTTTTTCATGGAAAAACTACAATATTAATGTGATTTAGACGCATTATATGTGGAACTGTATACAGTATTATGTCTCACTCCTCTTTCCTTTAGTGTTTATCAGCAGTAGTTGTATCTGTCTTTTAGTGACTGCTGTTAAATAATGTAATTGATTTGTTCTGTAAGCAGAGGTATGTGGAGATACACAGCTCCTGTAGGGATGAGCTTTGTCATACTAATATTGATCTTCCTGTTCAGAGCCCTCTGTGAAAGAGAAAATAGTGTGTCAGACAGAGTTTTCCCACCTGTACTTGAAAATTCCTTTGATCGTTTGTTTTGGTTTTCTGTGGGATGTTACAGGAAAGATTTTATTTAGCAACCTGGCAGAACAATGTTTGCTGGAGGTTAAACAAGCACACGCCTACTAGATTTCAAGATTTTTAAGATGTGCAATGTGTTTTTACAAAAAGACCACATTCAGTCTAAAGCAGGAATGGTTTCTTAAAGACATTGACATTTACAGCTTTTTACCTCACACTTGACATATTTAGACCAAATGTTTTTGGGGAATATTGTAGGGTAGGACTGTATTTTATTTACTTTGATTTGATTGGGTCATGAAAATTACACTGTGATATTATTGGTGAACATTTAGTAGAACATTTATGCCCACACAGCATTTAATTTGTTAGTCAGAAAAGTTGTTTCAGATGTGGAAAGATATTTTGTTTTGATAAAAAGTTATGAAAGCAAATATTTTTCAGTAAAATAATGTGCTGATGAATTGGTGAATAAAACCAGAAACATTATATGGAAAGCAAATCCGTTTGATATTGATTTCATGTTGTCAAAATAGAATGTCTGATATCTCTGTCTCTCTCTCTCTCTCTCTCGCTCTCTCTCTCTTTCTGGCAGAAGGACATGAGCCTGAAGCCCCATGAGCGGAGACAGAACCAGGCAGGACCTCTGCGCAAAAAGAAACCCAGCAGAGTGCCGAACGGGCTGAGCCTGGACCTACACAAGGACCGGCTCCACCACAACAACCACCAGCATCATCACTCTGACCAGGAGAACAACCCCCGCTTGGCCCACACACACAGCAAGAAGAAGAAACATCTGCAGAAGAAACACAGACTGGTGAGTCCAGCTTCTTCAAGGCCTACCCGGCCATTTCTGTGTTAAACAGATCGCTGTTTGTAAGTTTTACTTTTAGTACATATCTGATACTGTCTGTTTCCTCATGGTACCAGCCATTTGTACTTTCCAAATATCTTAAAAATAATCACAGGAAATGTCGTCATAGTTTCATTAGATCGTAATAGTTTATCACAAGCAGGGAAACCAAACTGCTGAGTCTGGAGTCTCTCTGCATCACCCATAATTCTCGGCTCGTTATTGATTTTTCCCCTCCATCTAATTGCAGTTTACCTCAACGAGATGCTGCGTTGTGGCAGTATTTTCATGCATTTATCTCACAAAATGAAATCCTGATTGGATTGCGTGCTGAGATAACAAACCTACAGGCGTGTTTATTTCTCAAAATCTGTGAATAATAGATTGGCCCTGTCTTCACCGAGAACAAATTAACAATAGAAGGGAATCAAACTCAATTAAAGCTGAGATCGTTTGGGTCGAGTAATTGTCAATGATTATAAGGCGTCTCTAAGGCGGCACAGGACTTATTACTGATTTAATCGGTGGAGTTAATTAATGCGACATCAGGTTTTGGAGAAAGGGTGCTGGTTTGTTAATTTCACAGAATGTGAAATAAAGAGGTGCAGACAGATTTACCCAGTGCCACCGAGGAGAGAGACAGAACAATAGAGATTGTGTCCTCCAAGATTAGATGTGTAAAGACAGTGCTGATTTATTCTGTCATTAAGAGGGATCTAGATGAGGATGGGCTCTGCCTTTTTTGGACTTGTTTTATCGTGCTAATTAAATTAGTCACTCTTGTTAGTGTTGCTGCGAGGTGTTGTTTGCTTGCTGTTTTTTTGTGTGTGTGTTTGTGACATACCCTTGTTATTACTAATGAGTATTTATGGCATGTTTACACAGAGGAATTGCAACTACAAAGCAGGCAATCAGATGGCCACACACCACATTAAACACACGCATAGACACACATACAGCATTGTACTCAAACACGTTCAGAGGAATATGCACACACACACACACACACACACAGATGAAGGTCTTAATTGATCGGAGGTTAGATCACGGTATAGATCTTTAAAATGAATGTGACTAGCATAGCTCACATATAGTATTTTTGGTGTGGTGAGATATATTTAATATTATTTTTAATACAAGTTTTCATTGCAGGTAAGTTTGATATGGAAGCTGTAGACAGGGAAGGTACCTGTTTGTCCTTGTCATAAAGAGAGAGAGTCATTGTGGAGCTCTCTCGTTCATCATGTGAGTTCTGCCTTTGCCTTAATTAACAGCAGAAGAATCTATCTCCTCTGAAGGAAGAAGGGATAGCTGACTCACTTTAAGCTTTTATCAAACACCAAGGCAATGGCTATAAACTTGAGTTAGGCTGCATGGTGGTGAATTAAATTCTACTTTTTCAATATTCCGGTCTCTTTCACCCCCGCCCTTCTTCTCTGTCTGACAGTGTGTGTCTGTTGTGCTGCACAGGTGTGATATGATGTGTCCACATGCACAGGTCACATGCAAATGTTGTCTGGCAACTTGCAACATGCTTATCCTCAACTGTATGCTGGACGTGAGTTGTATGTACTGAGATCTTCAAAATTATTGGTTTATAATAAAACTATTTGTTTAATTATATTTCAATAACCTATTTAAAAAAAAAAGCTTTGTAAAAAGCTTTGTGCTGTGGCTGCATTACCACCTTGGATGGGTATTGATTTTAAGTTATTCAACAGTCCATTGTCAGTTATTACCTGTTAATAAAGATAATTGTGATAAGCAATTTTGTAATATTGTCACATACTGTACAGTCTGGAGAACACAACTATTTACATATTACATACAATCTATAATGTACCATACGCATAACAGAGCATATAAAGAGAGAAAAATGCCAGGAGTCTTTTAATCTTGAAGTGTATTATGTAAAAAACCCTTCTGCTATTTCAGTGTATTATGCAGAAAGAAACACATTAGTAACCCATTTGTAAACACTGTAACACAAGTGTAAACACTGGCTCTGTGATGTTATCAACTAGTCCCTGACTGAGTTAAGGGCAGGACTGTGTCTGTTTGTCCCACAAAATTTTTGCATGACTATGTTCAGACAAGTTTTAAGCACAGATTAGGGCAGCACAATATATTGAAATTAATCCAAATATTGCAGATGTTTTGCACACCATAACATGTATATTGCAATTGTTTGCAATAATTGGATAATTTTAATATTTTAAAGGTGTCTAGTCAGTTTTAGGCTGATGCAGGAAGATTGCTATCAGAAGTTGTAGTGATTCTTTCTGTTTCCAGAAAGAATGTGAAATGTATCATTTTCAGTTTTAAAATATATTTAAGAATAATTAAAGTAGATTTTACCAATTTAAAGCATTACTATATCATACCGTTTAAATTACTCTATTTTTCTTCAGTATCATGCAGCCCTAGCATGAATACCTGCGTATGCTGTTACTAAAAGAGACCCAGTTTTTACAAACAGGCAGTTCATACCTGTGCATGGTGTAGACAGACAGATACATGCTCAGGTAGATGTGTAGACACATCAGCACACAGGCTGGGGCTATCTAGACACTCTCCTCTAGGTACTAAATCCCAGATTCACAAACAACAGCTATATATGAACATATAAATACAACAGCAGGCGGAGACAGCTGACATATTACCTCCTCTGATAAGACCCTGCAGTCAGGGGAAAAACACTCAGCGTTACACTCCACTTTCACCTGTTTGTCAGATTCTCACTGGCATCTGTGACAGAGATATATGAAAGAGTGTCTCTCTTAACCCAGTGATAATTAGAAACTGATGGAATGTGGCATGTTTAGAAATATCCATTAAGCAAGCTGTAACATCTGTTGTGACAGGAACGTATGGTCCATGAGGGATTTTAAAGGTGACATCTCTAATTTGTGGCCTGGATTTGACTACCGGATGTTATGTTGACATTGACTTGAGTGGCTGAGATAGTGACTAATCCAGAAAATGTTCTTATAAGGTTTGTGTTTGGTTTTGTTGCCTTTCTACAGTCTCTATACCAGGTTACCAGCACAGTAATTTTTGTAGCCATTTGTAGCTTTTAATTGATACAATGACCGGAGAGATTACACGAAATGTTTGTAAAGAGAAAACCAGTGAATGTTGCAAGCCAGATTTAAACTCAAATTACCCGCATGTGCACCACAGCTCAATATGTTGCCCTAACCACTGGACCATGACTCTGACAAGGTTAGCATAGTTGTCGTGGGTGTGTAGATGCATGTTATTTTAGAGTCAGTGTTTGTGTAGGAATGTAAAGTGTTGTTTTTGTGTCAGAATATGCATGTGTGTCTGACAGCAGTGACATGCTGGGAGGCCCATCTGGCCAGACACACACACACACTTTTGTTATCCTTGCTTATGGGAGCTGTGTTCAGTTGTTTGGGTGGTGATATGTACACAGTGTGACACTGCTGAAGAGGACACAGGGCCAGTGTTGTCCTAATCAGTATGTCCTCTTATTTACACCCAACCCTGTAGGTGTGTGTTTGTGCTCAGAGCCTTTCTCAGAGTTGTGCGTGTCTGCAAGAGGCTTGTATACCTAGTTGCTCATGTCAGTTCTAGTGCCCACTCCAACCCATAAACATCTCTGTAGCACACACATGGAAACACACTTCAGCTTCACTATAAATATCTGTGTTGCTAGAACAAAGGATTTCTAGCAGAGAGCTGCAAGAGAGAGACATCAGTCAATGTGAGACTGATAGTCTCGCTCTCTCTGTCTTTCTGTCGTGCTCACTCAAAGTGTAGAAGGTTTACTGCACTATATTCACAGGGTTCACTAATGCCTCAAAGAACACGCAGTCATACTCATACACTAACACTGTAAGACACATACACACACACAGCTGATAAAAGTTAGCATGTTCAGTTTGGACTCGGTTGCTATGTTATTCACAGTATAAACTTGTATTCTTCCTCTGTCTAATATTTCTGACAATGACAATTGCCCTAATGCTGTCTTTATGGGACAGTTGCGCATACAGCTTGTGATAATGGTGCTAATGTACGTGTAATGTTACTTTCTGTCATCCTCCAGCATTTCCTTTTCCTCTACGTCTTAAAGCTGTTTGACAGTTAGGCTATGCTATGAGTAGGCTATGCTGTTGTCCAATCACAGTGCAGTTATACTTTCTCCCCCTTTTCCTGTGCTCTCTCTCTCTCTCTCTCTGTCAGTGTTTGGAAGAAAAGGAATTAGTTTTTTTTCTTCACTACACATGTATTACAACATTTCGGCTTGACAGGATTGGGTGAGGCGTTAACCTCTCAGACAAGCTTGTTAAGCGTTGCTGTTGCAGTGGTGACTGGGCTAAAGACAGGATAATAGACACCCGGCCTGCTGCCCGTCACTCATGTCGAGGGCGGGCAATCTATCCACTAAAATGAAGCATGAGCAGTTCGGATTCAAATACCTCGGACAGTGGCTGTCTGTCAGAGCAGTTGTCGAGCGAGTGTTAATTGTGTACACGCTCATACACATGCAAACACCCATCACAGCAGCACTTAAAGGGCAGGATTCTGTGTGTCAAACTAACCTACTTAAGAAACATCAAAAACCACATGGCCTTTTAGGCAGGGTGCACAGACACATACACACACATCTTCCCCCCCTTAAGTACAACAATGCAAGACCCTCAATCACCATCCTGCTTTGTTGCAGACCATCTTGAGGACTGAGCAAATGACATTTACCCATTATTGAGACTCTTAGCAAATGTAAATAGCTCTCTGTGGTTATTTGGAAAGTGCTTGATAATACAACCATGAGTATCTTCCTCCACTTGACAAATTGTAAACTTGTAAACTGGGACCATCAAGAGTAATTTTGGCTCCTGAGGGCCAGATCTGAATATTGGGGTTATTGACAGTATAAGGAATATATAGTTGGTATAGGCTCAAAATGCTACATTAGTGGTGAGACAGTTTCTTTCTCAGTCAGTTCTGGGACTGGCAACAAGAAC
>JAZGTI010012697.1:0-15477 GCA_036877585.1 Botia kubotai
CCCCCTTTGAAATGACAGGAGACAGCCGTTTTAAAGGACAGGAGATAGCCCCCAATCATCTGCCTCTACAGATGCCCCTCGTGCACATATCCAGTCATGAACCTCTCTCAGACGTCCCTCTCTGCACATGACGTCATTCAAACCTGTAAATGACCTCAGACATGTACGAATGAACATCAAGTATAAAACTCAAAGCGCAGCAATTAAATCTTTTCAGTTCAAGGTGATGTGAGGAAATGACTCACAAACTCCTTAAAACTCCTTAAGATGACAAATTGCTTAATGAGCTAGATAAATTAATTGCTGAAACACTTGACAAACTTATATATATTGAACTCTATACTGAGACCTTCTGTGTTGTTAGTATATGACACCTCTGTGAATATCTTGACATATTGTAAATATACAGCTGGAAGGAAACAGCGGACCTTTGAAAAAATTCAACATGTCATCACTTTCTAGTCAGATAGATGTCCTCAGCAAACATGACAACATGGGGAGCAGAAAGCCGAACAGCGCCCTCTAGTGGTCAGTCTGCAACATTAGCCGCACTGAACCCAATGAACGCATAATACAGCTAATAGTTTCTAGTGTCGGTAGAAGCGCAACAGAAATCCCCAGACATTTGCCGGTAACAAACCGGTTACTAATAACAGACCGGGAAAACATGTCTGTGACTCGTACAGTTTGACTGTCTGGGTGGAAGCAGTGACATTTAGGCGTGTTTTGGTTGTTAACGCCACGGAATGCTGAGCTGCAAGAACACACAGATCATAATAATGCGTGTAACTAAAGGACGAGGTCATTAAGAAGATGACAAATAATAAATCATATTCTGTCTGACAAATGTCTCGCATGATATTTCCACCAGACAGATTTAATGAATGAACACTGTTAATAAGCTAGTTCTTTTGTGATGAATAAGTAACAAATCATGTCATTAAACTAATGGCGCTGTCATAGTTAATTAGCAGTGACTGCTAAGGCAAACACGTTTCTCCCGAAACATAACATAGTTGTTCACACAACGTTTGTGCTTTAAATATCAGTAATACATCAGGTCAGGTGTGCTATTACTAAGAGATCGTACTGGCGATGTTCGTCCAAACAGTCTTAAACTGAAAGAAGAAGGAATCAAATCATCATGGCCAATCTTTATGTGGACACGTTTGACGTGGTCCAGTTTCAAATCACCCTAGCAACCGGATAGCAACATGCTTAAAACCACTCTGAACACAATAGCAACCACCTAGCAACACCCTGGCAGTTTACTGCTTACAAACCTTAAAACCAACAGTATTATACATTAATTTACATCTGATAAGATTTTGGATGGGTATACATACTGCACATACATACAGCTGTGTGTGGGTAGCTGTATGGATTACAGAGGTCGTTTTAATCATTGTAGATTATTAAAAGTACAGGATAATATTTTTAAATATTTGATAACATGTGTTCTGGTAGTTGACTCGTATCAGAGGCCGTCTAACTAGAGTGAGTTAATATAAGATGTCCTGTAGACTTTTTTTTAAGTGGACCAATATCCCCCAAAAACTTAAGATCTCAATAATATCTTTTGGTGGTCACAGCACAACAATGGCTTCTGCCCTGTTTGTTATTTATAGAAATTAAAGATACATCTAGATTAGCTTGAGTAAAGTCGCCTGTATTTTGTGGTTTTGTGGACTCGGTGTCAGTAGCGAATGATTTATGAATACCCTGAGATGAGACATGAGACGATATGTTTCTTAAGATCTTGAACACATCAAGATGAAAGATGTGGACTATGAATTCTTGACTTCAGTTTGATTTCCTCAGGGAAATGATTCATTTCAGGCTGGGCCTCATGCATGTATAGTGACCCACATTTGTTGCTTCACCCCTTTACCATTTGATATTATAACTTTAATCTAGGTCGGAGGATAGTTTTGATTATCTGTGGGTCAGTTTTAGTATGAGCTCGTTTGTGTGAGTGAATTCCAGCTTCTCATTCAGTCACACAATCCCGCCACAGCCTGAGCTGAACAAAAACACTCAGGAAACAGCCTCTCTGATTGTGATGTCATACTCACAGCTAGTCAGTAGATGGCGGTAAATACTCAAAAACGATAATGACTCCATTTCATTCATATTAAAGATCTCACCAAATATCAGTCGTGCTCCTATCTACACGTGTATCACATGATCTGATGTTTACGTTTTTTCAATTTGGACTTCTGCAGAAATTTGAAGTGTTTAATGTCCTGAACAGTTTTTTCTGGCTATCATGTATGTATGTGGGATGCATCATCAGTTCTGCCTGTTCTGAGGTCATTCAGTGTGATACTGTCAGTGTCATATCTGTGCATCTGTTTTGTGGCATTTTCTTTCAAATCACAGATAATCTTTCTTATTTTATGCCGGATGTCTGCTGTGAGTGTTAAAGCTCTGCAGGCATACACGTGCAGTGAGGTTTCTGGAGTACTTCTGGTTGGAGGGCTGGGTTTGAATGCTGATTTGCACTTTGTGTTTCCTGTCTCTGATGGGCCAGGCCCTTCAGCACTTCCTGCGGGGAGGGGTGGAGGGTGTACTGTGACCTTACCTCATGTGTTTGTCCTGTTGGGTTGTCCCATTGAGCTGTTTAAGATGGGGACACAGCAGTGCTCCACCTGGTGAGGGGAAAGAAACAGGTCAGGTGATCAACACAGAGAACATCAGATGAAGCCACACTTATATACAAACACACTGTACACACAGATGAATCATTTCAACCTTTGACATGTTTAATTCATTAAATGGTCACAATAAATGAATGTGAATTATTTTCCAACTCTTTCATCTTATGTAACATCACAACCCCATCAAGTTCCAGTACACCAAACCAGTAATGGATGTTTATACTGAATTTTATTGCACTACCATGTAGCATAATTATTAATAGGATTAAAATGGCCCTTTTAGATTTTTAAAGTAAAAATGTAACAAAAACAGACCATTTGATATTGGTCAGAGACATTTGACAGAATAAAAACAGGAAAGAATGTTACACTGTGCATTCTACACAAAATGAAATGTATATATTGTTTGTAATATATCACGAGTAGCTGTGCACTGTAACCCTGCAGCAAATAATATTCTTTAAACATATAAATCTGGACTCTGCTTCTCATGATCATGGTTGTACATGGTGTCCAAGGGTCCAGTTGTTGTCATTCTTTGTTAAGCCCCTGTAGTGAAGGGAGAAAACTTCCCCTTTCTCTATTTCAGCTCTTATTTATTTCTGCCTCTACTTCCTGTTTCCTGTCTCCCTCAGTCTACTTCCTGTCCTGAATCAACTATGCAGACCAGATTTTGTTTGATATGAGCCGCTAAAGAATTACAAAAGAAGGAAGGAAGTGAAATGGTGTCTTCTAAGCAAGCATCATTTTGTTAAGGTTAATTAATAAATGGGCTCATAAACCAGCAGATTGAGAGGGCTCATGTTTCTTTACGTAAATAAGAGACACTAGTACATATAGATTAGAAAGGAATGCAGGTTAGTTTAAGTGGATCTGCATTGCCTGGTTTCAGGGTCACACCCACAGGTTAATCCCTATGGGAGTCTTTGAGTCAGCGTGTAATCCTGTCCTCTCTCTTCCCTGTTTGCTGTACACATGCTGGGTGTGGAGCTCAGGGAAGATGAGTACATCCTTCCTCTCAACTGAGGATGTGTGTGTGACTCTGTGACTTACTGTGATAGTGAATGGGGGATGTATGGGCCTGCCTCACATTCACCTCTAATGATGTGATAAAATGGTTTTGTGGTACAGCAGATGTTTTTAGATATGTTTGCTCTCTCGTGATTTGATGTGATTTCTAAGTGGCATGTGAGTGAAGTGGGTGTGGCTAAGGGGATAGAATTTGAACAGTTTGAGGTTCTGTGAGCTGATTTCAGTAGCCCGAGCAGCCCGACACGTTTCTTAAGAATTTTAACAATGACTCACAAGATGTGAGTTTGTCAGGTTCAAACCTGCAGACTATAAACAGGGTATTTTCTTTTAACATGATTAGTCATCAGAATAATAAAACATACCTCATAAAATTATTCCATAATTCCCAGTCTGCTTCGGTCATGTTTTTCCTCCAATGATGTGTCTGTGCAGGTGGAGTCCACAGAGCTGCGCAGATCTGCCTGCTCAGAGTGATTCATAGAAAACATGTTTTCAGCCTGTACATACATTAAACACCACATCTGTACGGCTGTTTATTCAGTCACCAGCTACAGTCTTTACATTACAATGCCAATAAACATACTCTGCTATTCACCTGTCCCCATAAATGAAAACACATTTGTTTGATAAAACACAAAAAGGTTAAAGTTAGTGTTGTGATCATATGACGTGTGTCTGAGACGTCCTCTGCTGTAATATAAACTGTCTAAACAGAGACCCGGCTGGCGTTTACAGTTTCCTCTCTTTTCTGAATGGAGATCTTGATGCAAATAAGAAACAATGAAAGTAAAATGAACAGAATTACATTTTACTCTTTTATGTTTCAGAAAGTGATTAGACCACAAGCTTTATTTTTTCTATTCCCAAAGTTTGCAATGTGCTATTCAACAGAGATTTCATGTCACTGTTGCCAATGATTTGTAGAGTATTTTAAAACTACCTGTTTTCATCTAACTATACTAACAATACTAATACTGAGTGCGCGGTGTAAATCTTGACCAGCAGAACCCTTGTTCATGTGTTGCTAAGGAAGCATTGCCGGTTGTGCAGGAAATGGGGATAGCAGTTTCCTGTTGTGAAGACAGCTTTCCTCCAATCAGGAAACAGATGAGCAGAAGAAGAGGCTGGACAGAAGCTTTCATTGTGGTGGAGAAACTGTTTTTAGGATTTGTGTTTAGGAAATGTTGTTCACACCAATCACTAGAGAATCACAGAATACTGCAGCCCATTTCTACACAATAAAACAAGTAACCTTCTAGTTAAACAGGTTTATTAGCTGATATATGCTCATTTTTTGAGTTACACAACTTACAATGTTGTAGTACAAACGCACTTTGATGAGAAATGACTTTTTCTGTGAGCGCACGAAACCCACCGACTCTCTAAAAGCGACATTTAGAGTTGACATCACCTGACTTGAACCGGGTTGTTCTGGAACTGATAGTTCAGATGATTCTTGGGTTTTTAGATGTTTTTCTTACAGGTTTCAGTCTTTTATTTGGGTTTTCTCGTGAGAGAGACTCGCTTGACCTTCCCGGGAGGCGCGCACGGAAACATGCACGGGCGGGTGCGCGCATCTCTCGGTTCTTCAGACGCGCGCGGACCTGCTGCCACAGTCACTGTAAGACTCTGTTTTCTGTTTTCTTGTTTGTTTTTCCGTTTTTCTTTTTAAAGGCACATCGTCGAATAAGTGATGAAATCTCTGCTGTTTATTTCTCAGGATTTATGACAAATGTCCCCGGGGTATCTTTACGACATTTCTGGATTAATACAGCTGGAGGAATATCAGGGAAGAATGTGGAAGTATTCCAGATGTCGGGCTGGATGACATCCGAAAATGAGCTCAGGTGAGAAATCAAACTTCTTTTCTAAATACACTTTCTAGTGTTGTTAAAATACTGTCAACTGTTAATAACATGAATGTGTGTATTACACAGATAAAGTTATTTATGGCATGATTTTGATTTACTGTGTATTAAATTATATTACATGTGTGGTCAAACTCATTCCCGCAGATGCAAATGAAGAAATAATATTTTGCAGTTCTCTGGATTCTGTGCTCTAGTGATTGATCAATTTAGTTTTTTTAAAACAAGAATTTTACAAACGTCAGCACTGCAAATATATATAAGTAAATTAAATCAGGTGACAGTTCATGTAATGTTCATATATCTGAGCTCATGTACTGATGTCTAGTTGTTTTGGTTGTGTTGGTTTTTCCCCTCCCATTGTATTTAATCATTTGTTTCAGTGAATTCTTGTTGCATAATTCATATCTTGTTATTTTGTCAGAAGGGCCTTCGTTGATGTTTCTGTTTTTATTTAACACACTGAAATGCATTAAACAAAAGACTGTCTGAGGTGAAATGTATCACTAGAGTGTGAATCATGAGATAACTGATCAGAAGGAAGTGTATCTGTGTTGTGTATAACTGTCCTGGAAAAAAGATGGAACAGACATGCTGTGCTTTTAATGTCCTTCCCCTTCGCAATCCTTCCAGGAGAGTGTGCTGGAGTTAGCTCATAGTCACGTCAGGAAACAACATCTGTCAGGCTGAGCAATGAGTGCACACTGAGGTTATTAGGACGTGTGTCAAGGCAGGTACCAAATAACAGGAAGAGACATGCGTGTATGAGCTGGGTTTGGAGAATGGGTGTGCTTCACCAAAAATGGCCTTGTTTGAAAATTTCACTCTTAAAAACGCTGAGATTTAAGTTTGATGTATTATTGAGCTGAGCTCATATTGTCTGTCAGTTTGTTTTTATTGTGTTTTTTTATTTGTAATCTTTCTCTTATCTGCAGATATTTTAAAGTGATTTCATCTCCTCAACCAAAGAACGAGAAGCTCCACCCTGATGTCAGGACCTTGTCACACTCCTAAACCTCTTGTGGCACCTAAACCTAGTCTAGCCTCAGAGGTGTGCCAAAGCATTGTGGGTAATGTGAACGTAACATCCTCAGATAGACCTGAGCTGAAGCAGCACAGTGAATCAGATGTCTCACAGGATGAAGCAGATGCATCCAGAGAAGACGAATGTGTGCACAAGCACTTATCAAACATGGTGAACAAGTTCATTGTGAACACAAACCACGAGACAACATATTCTGATGAAACAGAGGAAGACTTAGAAGCAGTGATGGGGGAGGAGGAGAATACAGATGATGCAGCTGAAGAACAGCATACAGCCTGTCTGAATTTAGTCGAGGAGCTTGATGTAGGTCTCAATTCAGCAGACGAGGACCACAACAAAACCTCTGATGATATCAACTCAACCAAAAATGGAGAAGATGCTAATGAACCCCCACCTGCACGTCCTGAAGACCAGACTGAAGACCAGACTGCAGGTGAATCAGCAGAGAGCGGAGACCCTCAAAATCTGTATGCAGAAATCGAGGAGCCCCTATCAGACAGTTGTGAGGATCCAGAGATAGACCCAACTTATGACACCAAACAGTCTCATTTCAGTGAGAGGAAATCTACCCCGGGTGGAGACTCTGCTGAATGTGATGGTGATCTGGGTGAAGAACACAGGTGTGTATGTCATGAGGCAGACGAGGATGTGGCCCGTAACGCGAACAACTGCAGTCAGTCTTCATTATGTGAGGAATACCCGTATGATGTCATCGGCTTTGATGAGAACACATGGCAGGCTGAACGTGCTACTAAAGACCCATCTGGACGATTCAGGTTTGAGACAGTAGATCCATTGGAGTCATACTCTGTCATAGAGGTTGTGCCAAGTGATCTGAGAGGCACTTTTGATCCAGAAGCAAGGTGCTCAGAAGACGAGTCCAGCAATGAGAACCCAATGAACTCTGAGATCACAACAGAGGGAACATCAAACCAAGAGCTTTACTACGTATCATCGGACAATGTGGTAGAATTAGGGGAGGAACAGGCAAAATCAGAAAATGGTATTGCTCTGCCTGCAACAGCTTATGAGGGTAAAGAGAGCAGAGAAGATGAAGCAGTGAACCACTACGCTGATATTGAAGAGCAGCAGGTGGATTGTGTGTCGTCTGAAGATTATGTTGAGATAGGAGATGAAGATGAGGGGAGAAGTGTGAGGGAACGGTCATCTAAACGAGGACATGCAGTCTTGAGTCAGAGAAACAGCTGCCAGCCACATCTCAGACCATCAGACATCACCGTTCCAGCTGATTTGGATTCCAGTCAAACTCCAGAACTTACAAACCATGTGATCTTTGCCCACAACACAGAAGCCATTGAAGAAGACATAGAAGAGCGAGATCATCACATCGTGCCTTTCACTGAGGACACAGACAGTGATGAACACATTTATGAAGAGGCCGGCTTTGACTCAGAGGGTGAGAACTTTATCTCTCTGGACATGAAGAGTGTTGTGACAAGATCTCGCTCTCTTTCTGGGAAAATAACTGGAAATGTTCCCGAGACGGTGCCTGAGGAGACCCACGACTACTATACTTTGACATTGGACCAGAATGGAGATCCACATCCCAAACCATCAGATCCAACCGAAGCCAATGGAATTACTCCCTCAGTCAAACCAAGGTGTTTTCTTCTGACTCCTCTGTCACTCTCTGTGGAAGGCAGAGATTTGTCATCTCCAAAAGAGGAAAGTAGATTGCAAAGTATAGATGACACTCTTTCTTTGCCATGTGTCATTACTTCTTCTGGAAGCTTCTCTGAAAGAAGCCTCCAGTCCTCCAGTGGTGTGTCGACACCTTCAGTTGATATCCCCCCACCGTTTGAGTTAGCGCACATAACTAAGAGGCCTGTCACCAAAAGCTCTCCATCACTACTCATCCAACATGAGTCTCCTGACAACCACAAAAAGAAGGTCTCATTAAAACATTTATTGACTCTGAAATTTAGGAAAAAAACAGAAAACAAAGCCCGTGGAGATGGAAGTGTTCGCTCCTCCAGGTCATCATCTGAGTCTAGCCACCATGGACCCTGTCAGGTGCTGGACGCTCCTCAGCTTCATTCCCATGTAACAAAGCCACAACATAACTCAGCCTTAACTACCACCTTTGTGCCTCACAAAGAGAGGCAAAGGAGGCAAGATGCTCCTAGGAGTTATGGCAGTAGGGGTGTAGCCAGAGGAGAGTCCTTTGAGGAGCGCTCTCGGCCCCCCTTCATGCCTCTGCCCCTCACGAAACCTCGCTCCATCTCGTTCCCAAGTGCAGACACATCTGACTATGAAAACATTCCGGCAATGAGCTCAGACTATGAGAATATTCAGATTCCTCGTGTGAGGTCCAATCGGGCCGCCACTGTCACAGCGTTCTTTGATGACCAGAATCAGACATCATCAGCACCCGTCAATGAGAACGATGGTTATGTGGACATGAATGGCTTTGCAGGAATAGAAAATAAGATCACTACTCAAAAGCAAGAGAATAAAAGGTACAGTCACTTTTATAAACATAACTGCACACTCTAAAATAACAATATATCCCCAGGTCAATTTATATCAGTAAGATTTTTACTGTCTACTGTACACAAGTCTAAAGTCTAATGCTAACAAGACAAGTATTTGGTCAGTGTGATAACTAACCCATATTCAACTCTGGGTTAGGACCCAGAGTCCTAACCAAACCCACAGTGAAGAATACTGTCTCTTCATCTCTTCCCAGTGTGTACACTGAACCATTTCCTGTCTGTCCTGTTTCACCTGCCACTGTGTCCAATGAAGATGATCATGGACACACATCTGAGGAAGAGGACGGCTGTGGAGACCACAGTCACGACAGACAGGTCAGCTAACAATACAGTATCTTATTTAAATATTTGCTGTCATTTATAGTGACACCATATACAATAATATCACCAGTGTATACTTCACATACTACGTCACCTTACATAACCTCTTGTACCCTTATCACAGTGATGACAGTGTCGCATGTTCACGTCAATAAAAACAAGGACTCTCCTGCTGAAGTGTAGTGTGTGCAGTTTTTGTAAATCCCGGTTCATCTGGCAGTTAGTTTAGGTCTGCAGAGAGGGCCGGATGTCACCTCCTCCCCCATCACGGTCATTTATCTGCTTCAGTTCCCACCCATGACTGTCTTTACTCACTTTCAGACTGATGGGAGATCCACAGCCCACTACATTGCTCAAGACCTCGTGGATTCAGAGAGAGAGTAATTCACAACATTAAAATACACAAAGGTGTTTGTTATAGGTTGTGTTATACATTACATAGGATTACCACTGTACAGTTTAGTTGGTGTGGTTATTAGCTGGTAACTGTCTGCTTAGCTGTTTACTAGATGTGTCAGCGCCCCCGTGTGTACATGTTGTGTACACCCTCAAATGATGACGTCATGTACATCAGCATTATATAGCCGAAGCCTCCATCAGCTGAGCACTGGTGCTGCTTGTTTGCAGGTGGTGTGTCGTTCCTGCTCGAGCAACAGATATCCTCTGACGTACCTGAAGGAGCGGATGACTAGAGTGTGTGACCACTGCTATGCTGAGCTCAGAAAGAGAGGTAAGCGGAAGAAAACTAACTTTTGGGGTATACGTTTTTTAAACAAAATATATATTTTTGTTTGATTGTTTAAAGTCTAGTTGTTTAATGTCTAGTTAATGTGAGTGTATGATGTGTGTAGGTGGTAATATTTCTGACAGCGCGAGTCCCCGCACACACAGAGCGAGCAGACCCCTTTCAGCCATCTTCCAGAACCTTCAGCCTCACAGTCTGTGGAGGAACAGAAAGAGTTCCTCACCTCTCACACAGGTACAAACACACACACACGCACACGCACGCACGCACACACACACACACACACACACACAGGTTATTGAAATCTAGTTTCTAGCTCTGACACACAAGCAGTCTGTGCAGGTGTGTGTGAGGGCTGAAGGTTCCACTATGAGCGGCAGTCTGCAGAGATGCAAGAAGAGCAAGAGGAAGTGGAAGAGACTCTGGTTTCTGCTGAAGGACAAGGTGCTCTACACCTTTAAAGCACGAGAGGTGAGGGGGCCAGAGTCTTACAACACACACACACACACACACACACATCACAATATACAGTACACTGCAGTACGCTATACAGATCTCAGCAGAACAAAAAAAGCTGCATTTTTAAAACAGACCAGGTGTTTTTTGAACATCCAATTAAAAAAGGTGGAAGACAGGTGTTGGGAATCGCCCACCTGAAGGGAAAGAGATTTGGAATCCTCTCTTTTTGTTACTCTGTTCCGGCAGTAATAAAAAAATTTTACACTTGTGATGTTCAGCCCTAAAAATGTCACAGCAGTTAATAAAACATGAATTTATTATTGTCTCTGAAATATTCATCAGCTGGTTACTGTTCTAGAATGTAATACAATTAATGTAAACGTTTTTACCCAGTAATTACAAACAACTGAAAATAAAGAGTGTAAATGTGTTGATCAAAACAGTGTGGAAACCCAGACCATGTTTAACCTCAGCTGCAAACAATTTTGTTTATCACGTGGCCCTCAGTGCACACTGATTCACTCTCTCTCTCTCTCTCTCTCTCTCTGTCTCTCTCTCTCTCTGTCTGTCTGTCTCACTCTCTCTCTCTAGGATAAGCAGGCATCTGAAAGTCTTGCTCTGCAGGGTTTCACAGTGAAGGTGTTTGATGGATCTGAAGACAGTGTTTTTCAGCTGTATCATAAGAGAACACTCTGTTACACCTTTAGAGCAGACGACCAGCACACAGCGCGCAGGTATAACACACACACACACGCAATGCTCTTCAACAACCTTCAGAGAACATTTATACCACATGCAGTAAACACAAACAAACACTTCCTGTTCTTAATCTTTGTAATCTTTGGGCTTTCTTATTTTTGTCTGATAATACATTGATTATTCAAATCTTTTGCAGGTGGGTAAATGCAATGGAGGAAGCTACAGCGCTCCAGTAACTACGGCGCTCCAGTAACTACGGCGCTCCAGTAACTACGGCGCTCCAGTAACTACGGCGCTCCAGTAACTAACCTGTTCAGCGGTCAAGACTCCTCAGCTCTGCCACACACATCAGAACAGCTGTTAGCATCTTAAAGCTATAGGTGACGTCACAGTGGTTTGAGGCTGAGAAACTAGCAGAATCACAACCTGGAGATGTTGTTTCCTCATCTTCAGTGTGTGGAGAATGATGTTTCCTCCTGCATGCTGTTCACTGCTTCATCTTCACTCACAGACTGATGATGAAGTGTCAGGTGTGTTCAGTGCTGTTGAGTAAAGCTTCATTGTGCTCAGCTGTTCTGAATCACTGTTATAAAACTGCTCATCTGTGGGGACAAATAAACAATGTCCATTTTTTACAAACGGCCTATCTGTCTGTTGGTCTGTCTACAGTATAATTCAGGGTGCTTCACTAATGCAGTGAATTAATGTAAAAATTAAACTTAATTTAAGTGCAGGGCGTTTAATACAGTACAATAAGCCAACATAGGCTTGTTATTCTGAAAATGTTATTTTCATGTAACAGCTGAAAATTCATTGTGGCATATCCACCACATCAGATATTAAAAGTCCATGTTTTATATGAAATCATATATTACATTTGGATTCATTCTGTATTATATAGCCTGAGGAAAGCACAGTGTCATATATTTAATGTGCAGCTTCATTGAGGTGATGATGTCATCTGCAGTGACATCATCACTGGTCTTCAGACCAATCATGAGGACCATTGTGAATTGAGATCAGTCACACTGAGAGATATGGTGTGTGTATATAACACAATATAACCGCCACTGTCTGTAAGAGTTAGTGAAGGTCTGTAGAAACACTGAAAACAGCTGTCATGTATTTGAGTGAGATTATAAATGATGAATGTATTGAGTTTTACTGTTGTTTATTATTATCTCACTGCAAATAACAGTAGAAACGACACGTTAAAGATGTTTGATGGCTGTATGAGGTTCGTAAGCCTTTATTTTTCTTGTGTGAATGGACTAATACCAGACATTGTTTATATCATGTTTCATTTGTTTTTGTTACATTTTTAAACTGTTTTACAGTAAAACTGAAAAGAGGGACAGTATTTTAGTATTTTTAGTGGTTTGTTTTTGATATTCTTCAGCATTTTCACCTTTTCTGCAGGTTTTGTTTCAGAGACAAATCAATTCACATTGGAAAACACATTTGTGAAAAAACAATCTCAAGAAAATTCAATTTTTGAAATTGCACATTAGGCTACAAAAAATTGGTTTAATGCCACACACATAGACACCTAACAAACGTTGTGGTCGTGTTGGTTTTTGGTTTGGTGTTAATTAGGTTTCATGGTGCAGCTTCAAATGAATGATGGGCTGGAGTCACTTCTCTTTCTGAAACACTACACACACACACCAGCAGTTTCCTCATTTCTTTATTCGTTTACTTTTACAAAGTCTGTCTCTCTCCATATCTTGAGTTTGCACGTAGCAGCCAAGTCAAACCTTATAGTACCACGATTTAAGACAATTAAAAATGTATATTTTATAATAACTAGACACGTAGTCATTTTATATAAACCGGTTAACACTTAAGTACTGTATCGTTTGTTTACAGTATGATCATGCAAGGAAATAAAATGACAAAAGTACAGCGTACACAAGTAAACACCAATATGGTATAAAATATATCAAACGTGATGGTAAACAACTAGTGATAAAATGGTTAAGGCTTAAAATGTGTAAAATATTAGTTGTTAATATTTAAACAAAAATAAGTATAAAAGTATATCATAAGCCAAGGAGGTATTTTAGACATACAGCTACACAAACCTCGAGCGTAACTCTGTAATCCAGCTCGTCTTTCTCCAGTCGTGTTTTATGTGTGTGTGTGTGTGTGTGTGTGTGTGTGTGTGTGTGAAATGTAAGTGTGTGTGTGTGCTGCTTTGAGTGAATCTTACACAGAAACACCTGAGAACATATTTCACCACGAAAAGAACAAATGAAGTCTGGTTTATGTATGGGGACAATTATTTTTATGGCAATTAATCATCTCTTCTGGCTGACCACAATGATTACTTTAAAATGACATTAACAATATTACCATCATGTTTACATACAATTATCTTTACAAAATGTACTTTACATTTTAAATACTGTATTATTTGTTTTTACAGTAATAACAATATGTGTGGGGTGCAAACTAACATGAAAATAATGTCACAATGCACTTTTTTAAATAAATATTTTCTTTCGGGGTGAAATAAGACCTCAACATGTTTACGAGATGTTTGTGAGATTCTTCAAACTGACACCTGTAACACAAGCAGACGGTTCAAACTGTTGCAGGAATTCTAAACTTTGATTTTGCCCATTCTGTTCAGTGCTGGGAAACATCACCATCGTTTCTGTTCAGTGCTGGGAAACATCACAATCATTTCTGTTCAGTGCTGGGAAACATCACAATCGTTTGCCAATTTATTATATTCTTTTTTGGGACAAAAAGAAAATCTGAAGCAATAAGGAACTATTCCTGCAAAACCTCCAGATGTGCTGGATTTGTCTATGAAGTCATCTGCCAGTTTATTACAGTCCTCTTGACTAGTTAACATTAATGCTAAAGCTATTTTTATATAAATGTCCCCAGGAAGCTGGGAAATGTTTCAATATCAATAAAACATTTTTTGATTGACATTATCAAAACATAAGACCATCAGTCTCCAGTTCAACTTTGAGTTGCCCAACAGAAGGAAAGGGAATTTCCCAGACAGCATAGAAAAATATGAGGAGATACTGGACTTGGTCCAACAACATACAATGTGGCTTATGACTTAATAATGCATAATAGCTACAGTCCCAAACGTTTAGCTGCCAGGAGCAAATGCCTTTATTGTCATAACAGACCAGAAACGTTTAAAGCCAAATCTGCGTGGCCTGAAAATGCTGCTAAACCGTCTTTGGATTCCAAATTAATTCTTCTTAACTCCTCAACGAGTTCAAGAAGACAAACATGTGAAACACAATCTTCCTAAATCAACACTGATTCCTCTCCGAGCCCCCATCAACACAGTCCAATACCATCTGGAATGTTCTCAAAAGTAAAAGAAACTAACAAACACACAAAAATGTCCAACCACCAAGACCAGGCGGCGTAAGACTGACCGCAGAGCGATGCAGCATCAGGGAGTTCAGATGAGAGAGATGCGTATGGGAACGCTGGGTGACTCTGTTCTCTGTGGAGAGTGTTGACTCACCATGTGCTCCACCACGGTGTGTTTAGACATGTGTTTCATAAGGTAAGTCTCCTGAGAGGTGAAATACACATAAAACACATTATACGCTAGCAAGTTACGTTAGCATTAGCAATTCACACTGACAAATTGCAGCTTTTTTGATTGAAATTGGTGACTTGAGGTCATTTAAGCAACAGAGTCCAAAGTAAAGCTGAGTTCAGTTTTATGCAAATGTACAGTAATGTAATACAGCAACTACCACATAGGAGAGCAGGCAATGAAGATCACATGATTTGCTAAAAACATATACTAGCAAGCAGGGTACAATGACTTTAAATGTGACACAAACCTAAACTCGCTATTAAATCTCAACAAAACTGATTTAAACTCTAAATACCACCACACAGCAGGGACATCAGATCACATGAGATCAGACAGAAGAGGTGAACAGATAAACCCGTGATCAGACGTGAAGGGACTTACTGAAGTGTACGCTCGGCCGCACATACTGCAGCAGTACGCTTTGGCGTTCTTGATGGCATGAGCAGACACATGGATTTGGAGGGAGGCGGAGTCTGAGTACGCTCGGTAACAGTTGGAGCACTTGTAGGGCTTGTCTTTATTGTGCGACCGCTGGTGAGACTGCGG
>JAZGTI010012698.1:0-15476 GCA_036877585.1 Botia kubotai
ATTTGATGCTCCTGTAATTTGTATTTAGACACACCTGTGGCAAGTAACAGATGTGGGAATATATTAATCACACTTGCAACCAGTTAAAATGGAGAAACGTTGACTCATACTTTGTGTTGTCACACTGAGCATGGAGAAAAGAAAGAAGTGTAAAGAGTTGTCTGTGGATTTGAGAGGGACAATTGTGGGAAAACATCTTAAGGCTACAAGTCCATCTCCAGAGATCTTAATGTTCCTGTGTCCACTGTGCGCAATATCATCAAGAGGTTGACAGTCAAACATGGTGGAGGTTCAAAGGTGTTTTGGAGTTGCTTTGCTGCTTCTAGCACTGGATGCCTTGACTGTGTGAATGGTATCATGAAATCTGATGATTACCAAAGAATTTTGGGGTGCAACATAGTGGCTAGTGTCAGAAAGCTGCATCTCCACCAGAGGTCATGGGTCTTCCAGCAGGACAATGACCCGAAACAAAAAGCACTCAGAAACAGTTACAAACAAAGCGCTGAAGAGTTCTGAAATAGCCAGCAATGAGTCTCGATCTGAATCCCATAGAACACCTGTAGAGAGATCTCAAAACAGAAGTTGGGAGAAGGCATCCTTTAAATCTGAATGACCTGGGCCACTCTGCAAAAGAAGAGTGGTCCAAAATTTTAGTAGAAAGGTTACCATGAATGAGGTATAAAAAAACTCATTCATGGTAACAGGAAGCGATTGATTTTTAAATTATTTTTTCCAAAGGGGGGGTCCAAATATTAAGTTAAGGGTGCCAATAATTTTGTCCAGTGCATTTTTTGGGTTCTGTGTGAAATTGTATCAGATTTGTCTTCTCTGTTTTTTTTTTGTGTTATTCCAATGGAAACAAAAAATAAACATGAGTACCAAAACATCTGCAACTGCAAAAATTTTCTGGGAGAAGGGTTGCATTATCTGACAGAATTTCAAGGGTGCCGATAAAGCTGCATTTAGTGGAATAAACGTGTAAGTTAACAGTAATCTACCACAGTCGGCATCACAGACAGATGGATTTCTTGTACTTGGGAAGGAAATTAGAAGTTATAAGTATAAAATGTGTTTAATTTGAAAATACTTTCAATCTTCAAAAAGATTGGGAGCTTTTGACAACACATAAGGGGCTTAAGCCTCAAAGCTCCCCCCTGCAACACCACTGGTTCAGTCACTTACCTATCATTTCACCCTGATCATGGATCATCACAGCAAGATCCTTGAAAATCTGGTTCACATCCAAAATGTCAGACTGCAATAAAACACAACGGGGAAAATTGAAAATTCCACTGGTATTAACATCCATCACGGGTGATCCGATCATAAATTGTCAAATGAGACAGATCACTTGGTAGTAAAATAAGTAACTAACATATAAGTAAATAACAAGACGTTTGACCTGGCAGCTTAAATTATAAATCATTTTTATAAACTAACAGTAAGGTAATGAGACCGTTTTGAAAACTGATGAGTTATGCAGTTGCTCAATAACTGTTTTCAGTTCATTTTTCACCCAAAAACATTACATCTTAAACGCAACATCCTTTGATTGGCTTTCAAAGGCTTTTAATTGCATATATTACTATTTACAGTCAGCGTAATATTCCAAAAAAAGTTAAAAAAATAAAAAAATATCTGCACACTGTTGCTTCCAAATGTAACTTTAAGCATTAAACTCACAGCAAACATGACATCTGAAGTAGAATGCTCCTCCTAATGTTAATTACTAATGTTTTATTAACCGAACTTGACTTGACTTCTGGTAATGGAATGTGTAATGGAACAGGAAGTGTGGAAAGGTAGGTTAAAAGTTAACCTCAAGTTGTCGGATGGCAGTTTCTCTTTCTTTAATTAGCTCCAAGTCTTCCTCCGTTATGGCTTCATCTTCAGCCTGTATGGTGGTCTTACCCCAGTCGTCATTACTGACAAACAGACAGAAGGTTTTAACCTGGCTGGCCATTCTCCTTACAACTTAGATCACTGAATTAAGCTAAAACCTTACGAAACATACTTATCAAAGGACACCAACTGCTCATTATGACCCCTGTCTTCAGCCTGCAGTAAAACCACAAAACAAAAATATTTTCACAATACACACTGTATTAAACAGTAAAGTTAACATGAAACAGCAGTCAAAATAACTTCTGGTGGTAACTATTGTCAGGATTTTTGAACATTTGCATTACTGAAAACAGCAGCCTAAACAATTCCTAAATAGCCATTTTAAAATGAACCAATAATCTGTGGGGGCTTAATGACATCAGCAGAAAGGGAAAGCTGTTTATTGTGCAATAAACAATTTATTGTGCATTTATTAAGTATAAGATAAATTTTATTTCATGTTGGCTTTAACATTAATTTTCTCCATCAGCACAGAAAAATTTTGAGAAAAGGATATGAAATTTGTTTGCCATGCACAATAACACCACAGACAGCGATTTAACTTTCTAATATTCTTTTATATTTATATAAATAACAGGCATCTTATTTATAACAAAAGTGAGATTATAAATAGACAATAACATTACAAATCTAATAACAAAGTGTAGAATCCATATATATAGAAATTAAGCATAGGCAAATCAATATTACACATCACAATTTCATTTAATAATGGACAGAATGTCTCTGTTGAAAAACCTAAAAAAGCATCAAACCAACATCTGTGAGGATCATATTACGTTATAACGTGTGACATCCTCACAGTTTAAAGAGCAGTGTCCAAGAACACAAGTCCCTTCCTCTGGCCTCTTGTCATTCGGATCATCTTCTACAGTTACATCTTTTTAGTTCTTTAAGAACTTTCAACAGCATGAGAATGCTGAGCTAGAAAAAGTCTTCAGCAGACCTCTAAGAATGTGCCAGGCTCAACTGGAGCCTCAACTTACTTCATCAGGACACTTTCTTTCAATGGGCAAGACATGCAAGTATCATACTTAGTGTTGTCATTACTTAGTAATGTCAATTTCGAATGAACTTGTTTGTAAATAATTACATCTTTGGTGGAGAATGCATTATTTGTAAACATTAAACCTCTGCAGTTTCCTCATGCAGAGTGCCATTTGTGTGAATGACCATTAATGTTGTTGCTCACAAAGAGTATTTCAAATTAGTTACCTACAAGGGTTTATTGAGGTTCGGATGCTACCGTAGATAAGGAGGGTTTGAAACAGAGCATTTTTGCAGTAAGTTATTCCTGGAGGACCCATAAATTTATCTTACTGAGAGGCGGGACCCTGCTCGAGCTCTGGCCACTGATTCCTTTTCCTTTTCTGCGGCTCTACGCTGAACTGCCTGGAAGTTGTTGAGCGCAGCTGAGAAATTGTTCATCAGCCTGTCCTTCTGGATTTTTTGCTGTCTCTGTTTAAAGAAGAAAATCAATAATTTACATTTCTATACAAGACTAGACTATTCTATACTAGAGCACATCTAAAGAACTTTAAACCTTCCCAAAACAATCTTATAATTGTTTTTTTTGTTTATTAATTTTCTTATTATTTATTTAAACACATTGAAGCTTTATAAACCAATATAGATTGCCCGGGTATATGAAGTCTTTAAAAATAATCTTTGTATTTTTTTTAATGGAAGAGCTGGAGTGGCCAGTGAAGATATGTATTAAATGTTAAAAATAACAATATACTGAACCATCTGTTTATATTTTCCTAAAGACAGTATAGTCCTAGAGTCCAGACATCAGAAAAATATCAGTTTATATACATGCTTAGTTTTAGATGAGAAAATATACATGCATTACAGATGTGCTGAAAAGTTTTTGAAAGACAACATACTTTACAGGAACTCAATAATACCCAAAGCATGGAGAAGGGGAGGGGGCTCTTCATACAACATAAAATATTTCTTTTTCTATTTTAATTTTTGTGTTTACATTTATAAGGATAAAACAAAGTTGCAGATATGACATTTCTCTGTTATGAACATGACCATTGTGAAAGCAGCATTGGACTATGGAAAAAAATAGTGCTTTAAAAGCATTGCTTTTAAAAAGTGCTTAAAAACTTTAAGAGACCTCACATGGGTATTTAGACCACCAAATATTCACATCTAAAATATCAGTATGGTAAGACTGTACAATTTTTTATATTAAATAGTGGTAGTGCAAATTGTTTACATTTTATCCAAAAATTGATTGGATTAAAGTGCTTTAATCCAAAGAGATTTACAGTACATTCAAGACATACGTTTTGTCAGTGCATGTGTTCCCTGGGATTCGAACCCACGATCTTTGCTTTGCTAATGCAATGCTCTACCAACTGAGCTACAGGAACACTGTTATGGTTTATTTCTCATTGTTATAGTTTGGCTATGTTATAGTTTTTATTTCATGTTTATTTCTGTTAAAGTGTGAGCCACATTGGTCTTAATTTAGAGACCATGCTGTTCAGGCTTGCTAACAGAATTGATCATTTGCGCATGTTTATCCATCTCTCTCTCTCTCTTTCTCTCTCTCACACACACACACACATAGACAATCTATTATATTTTACTGTATTCTATTCAAATAGTAAGAACGACAACAATCTGTAAATCCTAAAGGTGTTCTCGTACTATTTAGTTCATTGATGTTATTCTAATAACATCATCTGTTATTAAATAATATGTGAAATAATAAGTTGTGAAATAATTTCTAAAAATGTATGGTATAATGATATACAGTAAGCCTGAAACATCACAGCAATATACACAATTAATCTAATAGCAACCTTGTTTAAAACAAATGTGTGCTGGTGATAGTGCACCTCCTAAAGTTGACCAGAGCTGTAATCTAGCCAAAAAAGGGATACTATTAAGAGGACAGTTTGAGATCAACTACCTTATTTTTTTGTGTTACATTACAATTATTGTACGAGTCTATTATTATTCTGCACACAATAAACAATTAACTCAGCACACCAGCAAAGTCATTAATGAGTGAGTAGGATATTGGCTGATCGTGTCTAAATATAGGTATGACACAAATATCAAGACTTTTGGTAAATGAGAACACCCTAAAATCATATAGCACATCCATAAATGTGCCGAATTACTTTAACACATTAACACGCACCTGCTCGGACAGGGAAACTGGTAGAGAGATAGAACCGAGATCTTTCAGGTGTTTGTTGGTCTCTTTGGCCAGCTGGTTTGTGTAGTGTTGTACCTGCTGTCTGTAAACAAATCAGACGTATTTAGAATATAAAAAGCACAGGGCAGGAAATGGACAGCCACAAATAAATTACGAGCAAAACACACAGACTCACAGTCTTTCCCGCAGGTCGCTGGTGTCTTGTTTCGTTCCCAGTTGGTTTACCATGCTCTTGATCTGAGCCGCTAAAGTAGAAAATGCAAAGTTAGAACCAAAACAACCTTTACAAGGACAACTCAAGTCTCTCATCAGAGAAGAAAAGGAATTATGAAAATGAAAATTAAGAAAATAAGTAGCTGGTTCTATGGGAAAATCCCTTTCTCCAGAATCACCTAAATTCCTATTGAACAATGCCAGTGAAATAACTGGCCAATGTCATCCAGTTATGCTAATCGTATTCAAATACTGACAGGGTCTGTTGGAGTTTATATAGCACTGCATGATGACCTCAGAATCTTTCTCCTTCATGCTTCGAATTGAATTATTTGCCATGCTGTGGTCTACGCTTGCCGACAAAGTGTTCTCCTAGCTAGATTCCCATGAACATTGTAACGCCTGCCTTGCCCACACACTGGGGTTCCTATCGGAACATTGCTCATGCCGATTTGCCGGCTCACCTCTGGTGGGTTCGCTTTCCTCCAGGGGTGATGGTAATGACTCTGCCTCCAGCCAGTGTCATTGCTCTACGGTTCTCTTCTCTAAGGCTGTTAAGAATCGCAACCTTTACTGAAATCTCCAGGGGGGCTGGTGAGTCAGAGCGCCTTGCTGCGCTGTGTGCTTGACATGCTCAACAGAGTCTCAAACACCTTCTACTAGGTGTCTAAGAATGCATCAAGGAAATGGTTTAGACCCAGAGCGCTGTTCTTTGTCTGGCTTTCTGGCATTTTTGCAGCACAGGTTGGATGCTGGCAGCTCACCCCCCCACCCTTAAAGGCCTACGTTGCCATTATAGTCTCTTCTCATTCCCATATTAATAAAAAATTAGTTGGCAGGCATTCTTAATAGTTGGTGGTCAGATTTTTAAGAGGTGACAGGAGGCTGCATCCTCCTCGCCCTCCTCCTGTGCTGCCATGGGATCTGGCCTTAGTGTTAAAGGCGGTTTTGAACCCCCGTTTAAGCCTTTAGCCTTGGCACCCTTGAGAAAGCTCTATTTTAAAACGGCTTTGCTTCTTGCTTTGGCTCCTAAGCGCATGGGTAATAAGCATGCAGTTTAGGCCGGGTAACTGTAGTGTTACCATGAGACCTAAAGCAGGGTATGTGCCTAAGTCACTGTCGACATACATACAGTAATTTGACAGGTTAGTAGGACATCCTATCAATAATAAGATAAAAATGTTATTGTCCTGCGCCTTCTCTTCCAACAGGATATGAAAAGACCTTTAACCATAACAAAAATGTTTCTGGAGAAAATCCCCTACCTTGCATTTAATTCCTACAAGCTACAACTTTTTGATCTACACATCACATGCACACCCATCTCTACAAACTTACTGTTCTGTGTGATCTTTTGAATATTGGAGCTGCATGTCTGGATCAGGCTGTTGAAGTCTTTCGGTGGGGGACGCTGCTCTGTCCTGCCGTACGACATGACTGCTGGGTATTCCACTGGCCCTAGATGGATCTTGGGAGAAAGGCAGGGAAAACTAAAGCATTAAATCTGTAAGTGCCTAAAAATGCTGGTGTGAAAGAAACATTTTAACGGAACACAAAATATGTTGAATTGCTGTCAGTAATCACACATCAAATCTTGCCTAAAAACATAACCATGATGCATATTTTCATTCTGGCTGTGTTAAGCATTTGACTTTACATTATTAAGAGCAGTGTTCAATGCCACCTACTATTTTTTTTGTACTATTCTAAGTATGCATGTGCATTTTAAAGCTAATGCCTACAGACTGTAGTGCATACTATGTATCTATGCGTTGTGAAAAGTGGGTGTTAACGTAAAACCGAATAAGATCATGTGATATACACGTGTGTTTTTGAGTGGGCTGTTACATAGCACAAGCCTGCAAAATATTTAATAGTAAGCTTGGGTAACCTGACATTGGGTTTCCAGATATACACAAAACAGTGGCTAGCGATAACACATCACTGTCACGTCAATCATAGATGATAGAAGATCAGTGAATGTTCGCGAGCTAGCTAACTAAACGTCTTTTTAAAAGTAAAATGTCACTTTGAAACACTCTTACGTGACAAATTTCTATTTGTTTCATTTCAAAACTCGCGTGGTATAACCCCAAATATAGAATACAAATTATTTAACCCGAAAACCCCTTAAACTACAACACAACAGCCCCCAAAAACATCATTAGAATAACATAACTATCCAGCTCATAACTAACCTCCTCTGGCAACTAGTGATGCTTTGATTTCTATACACAACAGTTCAGTCGTTGTGATGTATTTATTATATTTTTTTTTACAAATAACATAATTACCTTACTCGAACTCAGGGCCGCTCCTCACTAGGAACTTCCGGTATTATGCACTGTACTTCCGGCAGCGCCCTCATGAACAAGTGCAGAGCCGTTGAAAAGAGAGCTGCGACACTCCCATAGACCTCCAATGAAATAATGAAATGCGAAATCTCGTGTCTTGGAGCGACCAATAGTTTCAAAGACTAAATAGTTTCAGCATTGAACCCCATATATTTCAGTGTTTCCCAAACACACTCGGGTAGGTTGATGAAATGTTCGCATTTTTACACATTTAAATGCATTAGCTGATCTCTCATGAATCTAGTTAATAGCTGTATTTTGGCTAATGGCTTGTGAGAGGGGTGATGACCAGATGCAGTCTGCCATTCAGTGGATGCAGAAGCTGACTAATGGAGCTATTATATTGTTTTACTCCATTTGTCTGACAGTTTAAGTTACACGTTATTTATAAAAAAGCCTGCTTTCTGCCATCTTTCGCTCCCTGTCGGAGGTCAAAGGAGTTTTGGAAAAGGACTGCCCATTTAAGGAAAAGCTCATCTACCCTCTCACTGGATATATTTTATATTAAAATGTTTTGATGACTGCAATTGGTTGACTTGTTTATTTTGCAATATTAGGCTTATTTGACAAAACAAGATTAGGAACAAGTTCATCAGGGGGACGGCTCATGTTAGATGTTTTGGGGAAAAAGTCAGGGAAGCCAGATTAAGGTGGTTTGAAAATGTACAGAGAAGGGATAGTGAATATATTGATAGGAGGATGTTAGAAATGAAGCTACCAGGCAGAAGGCAAAGAGGAGGTACATGGATGTGATATGTGGAACTCACTAAAGCCCCGTTCACACCGCCAGCGACAAAATCTCATACACTTCAATGGAGAGCTGGCGACTTCCGGCGACAGAGACCATATAAGGCGACAGAATGTAGGCGTGGCCCATGTTCAAATCGAAGTGGACGAAGTTGTTGGTCATGTGGGTGCGTGTGCATAAACAACACAGGCATGTTATTACTTACCTAGCAATGGTCCTGCTGCAGTTTCACCACTACAGAACAATTATCCTTTAAAATTCACTTGGAAAACCACAAAAGCTATGCGGTGGAGCATTTCTCTAGATGTTGATTGATTTTTGTGGTTTTGGATTTGTTTTGTGAATCTTGCTGTGTACAATCTTTCAGGTTGTCCCTATTCTTTTTTAACAGGTGTGAAGATGGCCTAAAATTTAAGTTCGTATTGGACATGAATCCAGCATGGTGCTGGTATAATCACCTTGAGTTATTCTGTGGGGAGGTGACAGAGCCTGCCTTTCTGCAGATAAACAGGGAAAATCAGCAGAAAGCCATCAAAGACTACTTGTGGGGAGAATCAGATGAAGCAAGGGATGTCTTTCTATTTATCTTTGAGTTTTCTGAGGACCTGGACACATTCATATTGTCATGAAGAACAATGCCTGAAGGTCCATGCGATGATCTGTGAATAATTGTTAATCATATCTTTTAATTGCTTTTGTAAAATAATAAATGGAACTAGATATGAATAATCTTATAAAATGTGTAAATTCCTTCAACCTTTTAAAACTGAAGCAGTTAGTTAACTAACAAAAAGGTGCTAAAGCAATGCACCTTTGACAGTAGTTTAAAAACTGAACTATAAACACTTAAATAGTTAAACAGTGAAAAAGATGAGAAATGCTTTTTTATGAACTATGCCTTTGTTAAAACGATAAATACAACAAAAAATATAAACTGTAAGCCCAAAACATTATATTGTAATATGATACAATATAACCTGGAAAATAAACCTAACATAAAAGCACTACTTTTTTTCTAACATAAAAGCACTACTACCTGTTTTTTATGAACTATACAGTTCACAAACTACCTTGTGGGGGACACGTGTATTAAAATGAGCCACAATGGTGTGTTTCAGATGACTTCAGCTCCAGTGAGAGTCAAGAAGTAATAGTGGGTTTGAATCATTCATTACAGCACTCTCATCATGTCAAGATCCTCCGTTCATGTGCAGGTTTAAACTTATAAACAAAGATAAATCATTTAATAAAGTCTTAATACAGTCAGCCACTCATCGATAGTATAAACTTTATCATGGTTTAAGCATGATAATGCTGCTAATACTGTTTGCTCTTGTTGGTCATTTTTAGTCACACTTTGTAAACTGTGTGCTTAATGTAAATGTTCTATGCAATGCATATGAAATCAAAATTCAATCATTTTGCACTTTTATTTTACCCATACATCACAATTTCACCAACTTCTTGGAAGACAACAGCATTTGTTTCCCTAATTTGTTTTCTTAGATTTTTTGGCCAAAAACGGCATTGGTCCAAAAGCAAAGCACAAAGAGAACACAAGCATTGTGGTCATTACAAACAACAATGAAAGAGGAAGATTCACAATCATTTCAAGAACCAGCTGTCTGTGTCAAATCCCACATTCTTAAACTTAACCTATAGTGGCTTTTACTGTAAATCTTACACTGGCATTAAATTACTTTAAGACTGGGAGCAGCAAACATTACAGATACCAGATTAATTCAACAGGCAAAAGGTGGACCCATGGCTCAAGATTATAAGACTGTGCCAAGTACATACACTTAGTACCAATATGACCAACATAGTGTGTCAGAGGATAATTGCTTAAAATGTCAATGCTACAACCTCCAATTAACTCCCAACAATGGCAGTTAATGCTTGAATAATGAATACATCTCAACTTTGCTTCAAGGAGTGATTTAGGTACGAAGCTCTTTAAAAACTCAGGGAAAGTTTACATTGTTACTCATGAAACACCAACATTTAGTGCATTACCAGAATTCAGAGAGAAGTTCTGTGGTTTAACACGAATGTGTTGGGAGTCAGTTGCCTAAACTGTTATCAGTTTAGCAGAGTTCCTCTATTTCTCCAACAGATTTATAAATCTTCCAAAATGTCAAGAACATGTCAGGCTCATATTTATACACCCATAATCAAATGAAATAAAGCACATGTTGCTTAAGAAAAATTAACATCTGACATCTGGACTATGATTTCTGTGACAAATAACCAAATAGTTTTTTACAGTGTGTTTTGTTACAGTAGAAACAAATTTAAATATGCATTAAATGAGAACCATCACCATCAATAATAATAAAAAAAACAGAATCACTATTTTGATTCTATGGTAAAATGTGACCTGCACTTTTGAAGACTCTCAAAACCTTAACCTTAATCTCTTTTTACATGAGAGGAATATGCCCACTTCGAAAACACATTTGTACAGAAATTTATTGGCACAGTTCAATGCAACAGAAGTCTTTCAATTCCTGAATTTGGGAAATGTTAAATGGAAATCTAACAGCATACCTTGTGGCTTTGGCTAAAGAAAACAATACAATGCAGTATACTTGATCTAAAATCCAATACAACTGGTTAACATCATGTTGAAAATGATGGGCCGATGTTAAAACACCAACACACCATCAACCTAAGCCCTACGGATCATTTATCATTTCCAAATTATTTATCAGTATGGATTAATGTGAAGACCATCAAAACATCTACAAAAATTGGCAAACATACTGTTACATTACTGTTCATTGTTTTTCTTGGTTCTGGACACATAACGATTCTTGTATTTTTTGGACTGTGGATTAGTACCTGGAATAAACATGATGTTGTGGCCCAGATAAGTTGATCTAATTACATTCAAGTGCTGAGATCCAAACAAGATTAATACAAATTAGTGGCATTTATGCATCAGAAACAAAGAGAACACAAGAGTGGACAAAAACACACGATAATCAAAAGCACAAAGGAAAATATGTGTGATCCTAACAGGGTGGGTATGTGCTTTTCTGTTGATTATGTTTGGCATGTGGCATGGCATTAATAAATAGGAAGGCAGGTACCGCTGGGGGAGCAGAGGGGGACAGGCAGCCTCCTTTTGGTAATGTGAACATGGAACGAAAAAGAAAGAGGGTGTTGGATGCTACCAGGTTTTGCTTTCATGCAATTTTCAGGAACTGCTCCACTGTGTCTGCCTCCACTGCCTCTGAAAACATTTCATAGTTCTGAACGAAGGGAAAGCAAAAACACACAGTATTAGTTTCAATCAGAATATCTATACAGTGCTGGGAGCAAATTGGAATACTTAAATTTGATATTGAATAAGCTTTTTACACATTTCCTGGACATATTGTGTATAAGGCATTGTTCAAATTTAAAACAACTTCAGCAGAAAGATTATATTAAAGGGAAAGTTCACCCAAAAATGAAAATTCTTCCATCGTTTAACCTCATGTCATTCCAAACCTGTTATGACTTTTCTGCTTCTGAGGAACACAAAAGATGTAAAAAGTATGTTGGTAAGCACAAGACAGTGGCACCCTTTGACTTTCATGTATGGTAGTATAACCATCCTGGAACTGAGACCCAGGATGTGTTTTTTAAAAAGTACCAAAGAATGAAAAAGATTACATTCCATATAAGTTTAGAATGACATGAGTAACTAATAGTATCATTATTTTTGGTTAAATTGTCTTTAAAGTATAGTTAAAGTTTTAAACTAAATCCCCAAAACACCATCTTGTCAGTCCTTCTTACCCCACAGTACTGGTCTTCATTAAATATCTGAGGTGGGATTGCAGCAGGGTTCCCCGATTTACTCCTCATCTCATTCCGAACTTCACCACCCACCGCAATGTCAATTAATTCATACTGAATGCTCTTACTATCCAGAATACGCATAACCTCCGCTTGCTGAGACTTGACCTAATGAACAAGCAAAACTCTATAAAGTCAAGCAAAACGATTTGTAGTAATGTAATGTTACAATCTCTGGGCCAAAACTTGTACAAAGTTTAACAAAGCTTTTAACTCCTTTGCTAAATAACAGTTGTTATTTAGCATCACTTCAGTTATTTAGCTTTAAATGCAAGGAATCCCTCAAAGGGAAAAAGAATAAACCATAGAGATTCTCAAGAAAGGATGAGGCCTAATGCTTAAGCCTAATAAAAAAAACAATAAAAAAAACAATGGCAATTGTGACCAAGCCTTTAACTGACCTTTTATACAACTTCCTGAAAACTCCCATAATCATGTAAAAACATTGGGGAAAAAGTTGATTTGCCCTAGCCACACAGAGGTATTGTATATAATGATGTACTGTATCTAATATATACATTTATAATTTAAAATACAGTACAGATGTAAAACAGAAATAACCTAAACACTCATTAAATCAAATATTGCATAATTGTGGGGGAATTCTAAAGGTGTAGCTTGACTTTAGTCAGTAGTGTAACTACGAAATGCCAAGTTATAATTAATAATGAAACGTTGTCTGACAAGGCTGTATTTAGAAAGCTGGGGGTTTTACCTGCAGAAAGCACGCTTTCGGAAAGGCACCAATTAAAACGTAACACAAAATAAGTATACTGTATATGTCTTACAAATGAAACATGTTTTCAACAATCCACTTGATATTCATAATTGTTACTTACTGAAACCAATTTTTTGCCAAAGGCCAAAGACTACAAAAGTACCAGAAAACCAGGTGATTTTATATACAAGCCAGGGCTATTGAGCGCTTATGGCAAAATATATTGCATTCATATAGTCTTACATTAGTTTGACTATAATTACATTTATTTTAACAGAGAAATGACTTCCGCTCTTAATGCAATGCGAGTTTGTTTCCTCTCTGCCACTCATCCCTTAACCATTTCCTCCGATTTAAGACTACAATTACGCGTTGCAATCAATTGAAACACGTAACATGCTAAAATAACGTCTTACTAATTCATTTCTGAGCATTTGTCCTTTGCTACAACGTTTAAATCTGTCTGGATGTGAAATTAACAGAACAGTTGGGTGTGTCCTGAAGCCTAATCCTCCATTTCACATGTATTTAACCATTCATTGTTCAGATGCTAAGATTAAATTTTGAGTCGACATAGCAACAAATTTATTCTCACCTCCCTTGATGCGGTAACGGTGGTGTAATACAGTTTGATGCCCATAGTGCAGAATGGTAACGTCTCGTGAATGTTAACGCTACCACTTCCCTGTTCTCTTATCGCTCATTCCGCCACTAAAACCCGCTATTCACTGATTTAAAGAGACAGACGCTTATTTTTGCATAAGGAACTGCCACTTACTTTTATTTGCTGTATTTGTTGATTATTTTGTAAGGCAAGCTCACTTAAAATAATGTTATATAAAATATGTAACATATAAGAATAAAATTATATATATATAAAGAATATATATTATAATAAAGAATAAGAAGTTGTGGTATGCATCATAAATATCAGCTCAGATGAAAGACTTGTTTATGAAACACTAGCAATTGTTCAATGACACAAAAAACAGACTTCGCAAAGAGGACGTTCGCTTACTTTCTCAGACCAACGTGATGTCAGTGGGTCAGCTCCAGATTTGGAAATGATAAATGCCACTCACCGAATTAAATATGCAAGATAATGAGGCCATGAGGCAACTACGTTTTGTACGAAACAAATTACATATATATTATTAATTGTACATATATATATATATATACACNTATATTATTAATTGTACATATATATATATATATATATACACACACACACACACACACACACATATATATATATATAGAGAGAGAGAGAGAGAGAGAGAGCGAGAGAGAGAGATAGATAAGATCCTCCTTAATATGACCTTGCATTCAGCAGGAAAAAATGTAAATGAATGTACTGTAACACAGTTGGTTTAATGTATGACTGGTATGTTTCATTAGAAAATTATGAACCATTCTAAAGGAAACACAAGAGGGCAGTACAACACTGTTTAGTTTATTAAACCAAAGAACCATCTCTAAACATAGTCTCTAAGCATTCTGCATCGAGAATACAAATGCATTACATTTTTACATAGACCTTTTCTCTTCTGTTTGCCGGTTATTATTCCCTGCCTGTTTGAATATACTGAATAAACTACGCTTGCAAGTGGTTCCCAGTGCTTCTGACTCTTCATTACACTTACAACCTACATTTCAGTAAAGTTGTTAGTCCAGCAATTTTTGCAAAATAGGACACATTTCTGGATCTTTATATTTTTCTAGTCCAGAAACCGCATGCATTTTAAACATAGTCAAACAAGCCTAATCCAATCCCTCACCCTAAACATTAGCTACCTGAAAAATCCAAAATTCTGTAAGACTGTACCTCCTAATCATCTATACTAAATCTTACAATTTATTAATCCAATTAATCATTAATCTAATCTAATGCTGATTTATGGAACATCGTATTTGGCAAAATAACAAACCAATATGTACATAGCCTTGAACATAGGGCTGTGCGATAAAACGATAACGATATGTATCGCGATAGACACGTGATCGATATCAATAAAAAATGTGTCCGATAAAACGTTCGATATTTTTTATTCTTCATCGGAAGAAAACAGAGGTTGCAAAGCAAGTTTGGTTGCATTAACAAAGGCACTCGCTCTTTGGTAACCTGGCAAAGTTTTGGTTGCGCCATATCGTTGTCTTGTGCTGGTCTGCTGGATTCCTCTTCATAAGCAGAAAATGAGTGCCGCAGTGAGCGAGGAAATTGTAAATTAAAGAGGAAAAGTCAGCTCGCCAGTATGGCAGTTTTTTGGATATTATAAGTCTGACCGTAGTCANACCAATGTCGTCTGCAAATTATGCAAGACCATCGTCCCCGCCAAGACTGGTAATACCACGAACTTGATGTACCCCGCGCTCACCCTTTGGAGCCAGATGCCTTGAGGGGATTATAATCAGAGGAAGGTTAAGTTTAAAATAAAAATGTTTAAATGTAATATATTTTTCTCCTGGTCCTTATTTTAATTGGGTCATAAAAAATATCAATAA
>JAZGTI010012699.1:0-15475 GCA_036877585.1 Botia kubotai
AGGCAAGTCAGTTTTGCGGTACGGGTGGTCCCGCCCGCACAGGCTGTCATAAGTCTTTATGGGCTTCAACAAACTTTTCTCAACTCTGCCATCCAGACAAAAACAGGCACAAATGCTTATTAGGTGATTTGTTTGATAAAATATTAATTAGCCTGGATGGCTGAGTTGGTATTTGCTCTGACTCTCCAACAGGCCTGCCACAAGGGAGACCACGAGGGACGCCCCTCAGTTTCTTTTTTGTATTTATGGTTACATATGAAATGTTTACAATTTTCATAATAAAGACGGTCATCTTTAGTCAATTTTTAGATACTTTATTTACAGAGGTAAGTGAGTAAAAGGCACATGAACAACAGCATATGGAGTGTTTTTCCTGAGCACTGGATTAAAAAAATCTGTTTTACAAAAATGTCCTATTGTGTGTATGGTTGGTATTAAGTTCACAAGGGTACACAAATAAAACTGCAGCTATTGCTGTTCGGGTAGCTGAATCCACAAGAATGCACTTGCGATACCAACTGAAACACGTCAATGAAAAGTTTTTTTAAAAAATGAAAGAAGTTTGAAAATTTTTAGAGTGAATTATTATTACATTTTTATTTTGGGGTGAGCTAACCTATTAAGCCCCCCTAAAATTTCACATGCCCCCTCAGTGCCCCCTCAGTCATTTTGTCCTAAAGCTGGGCCTGCTCTTAGGGGAAGTCAGAGTATCTGCAACTATGCTCAGCTTAGCTGTGGCCAATTTATGATTTTTTGGAATCAAGGAATTTCCCTAGCAGGTTTTAATAGGTGATTGTAAAAATTTGTCTTGCACAATCCAAACTGTACTTTTGGCGCCATGTCTTTTTAGATACCAATAAAATGACTTGCACAGTGTACTGTTGATATAGTTGCCTCCTCAGGTAATTGTGATTTCTATTAATTTTTTCTCTGGCTTTTGTAGTTCCTAGAAATGTAGCTCTTGTGGGTCTTGTGGCTTTTGCTTGTTTTATATATATACTTTATAAGAGCCCCAATACTGTTGTTTTGACTTCCTTTAGGGAGGTTCAACCCCCCACCCTCGTACCATGGGGTGCATTTTGCACTTCACTAGCAACTATCCAACTTTATCTTTGGCTTTTGAATATAAATTCAGTTGTACTATAACATGCCTGTTGCCACAGGAGGCAAAAGGAGCTTAAAGCGCATTCAGATCTTGGCTTCTCTTTCAAAATATTATGACATGTTTGGAGAACATACAAAAGAGAGATTTCTGCATGTGCGCATTAAACACGATAACTAGGAGACAGAAAGATTCAAACCTCAGATGCTCTTGCGTCCACGGAGATCTCTCGCTTCCCCGCCAGGTTTTGAGCGTTTTCACTGCAGGCTCTCAAACACACACACATTTGCACACTTGCCTTTATGAATTCACCAGATTCTCATCCTTCTGCTAAAATCATCAGTGTGTTGGACTGCAAATGAACCAAGGCACTTCTGTCTTTCCACAGGAGACTTTCAGGCAACCACCTGAGACACATCCCTGGCCCGGCTCTTCAAGGCCTCTACAATCTCAAAGTCCTGTAAGTAATGAAAGAGAGAGAGAGAGAGAGAGAGAGGTTGTGTTTCAGTAAATTCTACGGAAAATAATATTCATGGTGATTCACCCTGAAATCACTTTTATAGAAGTGCCAGTTACTGAAAAATTAGAAACAGAATGGCTGACAGGTGATAAGTCTTGTTCTGTGGTGAATGTCAGCAAGCATGCTTGTCCCCTCTGGATGTTTGTTTGTGTGTGTTCGTTGTGTGTATTCTTTGAAGAAACATCAAAAGTTCAGTTGGCATCATTTGTGGTATAAGGTTGATTGTGACACAAAAAAAAATTATAATCTGCAATTTTTTAAAGCATTAATCAGATTAAATCAGTTTGGCTAAACTGGGAGACAGATTAGAGCAGCCTAAATCAGCTTTAAGATTGTTTTTCAGCAGTGATGATATAAAAAGCCAAGAAATTATTTTATGTTTGTTAAAAAATTAATTATTGTCAAAATCCATTTTAGTAAAGTGTAAACACTACTTTACAATCATTCGAATATCATGACAACAATGTTTAAAAATAAGATTGTACATTTATTAACCATACACAAAGTATGTCAGTTAGAAATTCTATCACACTAGTCTCATATCTATACTCACGTATAATGTTTAACCCCTGTGGTTATACATTCAGTCCTGCCTGGCCTGGTGTTGTTCCATTGTCAGTGCATTATTGTAACCATATTTTTTTTCTTCTTTTCTTATGCCAAAGACAATGTTGATAAAGCTTAACTTCTATTAAACACATTCCTTAACATTCAGTTGATGGAGAGAAACAGATATCTGTCTCATTTCCACTGTCAGAGCCCAGCCCGGGAACACCCTCATTCACACCAACATTCAGCCAAATTTTTCCACACAATGTTTCTTTCACTATTCCACCCATCCTTCTGTGCTTTCCTGAAGACAGAATTTGCCCTGTATTGCTTTTTAACAATTCACCTACCTTGCATACCTTAGGAAACTATCCCGCCAAATCAAATAATTTTAACCCCCCACAAAGTGAAAACGTCCCTTTAATTAACCCAAGTACTCTCATTTGCACCTTCATGTGTCATTATATTTTTATAAAGGTTTTATTTGACTGTTTATTTGCTAACATTTCAGGAGCTAATGAGGACAGTAATATAGACAGTTTGAACCCATGACTTTCATAAAAGCAAGGACATGTTTGTTATGGACATGGAATGTGTTTTTTGTCAGAAATCTTATTTATGTGGTCAGTGCAGGCAGTGACTGGGTTGGGTATTACAATAGTTAAAAGTCTTTCTGTCTCTGCTTTCTGTCTGCTGTTGTGCTGCTAACTATCCTATTCAACCACCAAACTTGTCAGAGACACGAGTACTCGACCTCCCAATGTTTGTTCAAAGGTGAATTGTGTAAGTTCCGCACCACTAACGTCACCAAACTGAAATGTAACAATAATAGCACTTTCAGACAGGTTCAAAACAGGTCCCTTCATCTGTCATTGGTCCAGAATTCAGATAAGCCTGCTACAAACAAGCAAATTCTGGTAGACATCTCGCCTTACCAAGATAGTTCACCCAAAAGTGAAGCAACTGTTTTTGCTTCTGACGAACACAAAATTCATTTTCATTTCAATCATTACAATCATATAGAAAATAAAAGCCATACAGGTTTTGAACAACATGAGGGTGAATAAACGATGAATTTTTTTTTCATTTTTAGGGAATTATCCCCTAAAATACCCTGAGGTATTGTCCAATGGAACCAGTGAGTTTCACACTTAAATGTGTAAACATGCCAGCCAAAGCCTACAACTGCAAGAAAAACATGATGAAAATCTCACATCAAGAAAAACTGTTAGTCAAAATATGAAAATCCCACACAGGCCTGAAAGCACATAGGAATGAATGCATACTTTGTTGTATTTGAATGACTGAGAAATTACGACGTCATATCGAGTCTGCTGGACATTTGATGTCTAGGTTCACAATAGCTGTGGTGGCACCATGATTTCCTTGATAAGGGCATCCTGGCCACAAAGACGTTCTTATTCCCCCAAACACAGGCAGTTCTCTGCTGCTTGGTCAAATGTCAGTAGTTTCATTTGATTGGACATGATAAAGCTGTCTGCCCTGTAATTAAAGCCTGAAGACTGTGACTGCATGCTCTCACGTTGGAATAATTTGCTTTGTTCAAAGACCTCAATGTCACTGTTGTACCACTTCCTGCTTCTTTTCTCCCTTGTTCAACCAGACTTGTAAGCATGACATCAGTGGCCCACCCAAGCGGTTTCTCTCCCTCATTCTGATTCTTCTTGTTGAGTCATTTTGTCGCCCCATGTTCTAGTTTATTGAACAGTGCACCACACAGTATCTGAAATCATACCGCCTGACTGACTGATGTCAGGTAACCGCATGATGAAATTGCAGCAGTAAACTGGTCCACTTATGCGCATGGGAGCTATAGACATGCTGCTTTCAAAAAGTTCCTGTGTGGTACTTTTTTTTTACAGGCCTTAGCATTTCTGCTACACCATCCTGCACATTACACATATGGAAATGAATAATGATGACTTCTTTGTATTTCCTTCATGAACCAAAGGCCACCCATTGATACTAACATAATACAGGTTATAATTAGTTATTATATCATATTTTGATTTTAGTTTCTATCAACACAGCTGCAGGCAGGAGGCCATAGGTAATTACAGCTGTGCTGATATTTAGCACGACATTTAGCATGATGCTTTTTTTTACAACAGTTACAGTAAAAAGAAGGTAATATTGATTAACATACATAGAAAAAATGGACAGACACATAAATTGACACGTTCCATTGTCTAGAGCTGTTGTGTAATTATATTTAGAACATTTTATTTAGAGAATTAATTATTGTAATTTTCATTGACTGTATCTTTGCAGGATGTTGCAGAATAACCAGTTAGAGAGATTGCCCAGTGAAGACCCATGGGAATTACCTAATTTGCTTTCTCTGTAAGTATCACATCCTTTAAATGATCACAAACAGACTTGGGCTGTTATAGATTACATGGAACATTGGTGTATTTTAAAGCAGCATTTCAAAGACCTGCATGCCAAGCGTAGACCTCCTAGTTTTGACCACAGCTCCAAGTTTAACAGTTGGAATAAAATGAATTGTATGGATTTAAAGATTGCTCTTATGCTCAGAAGATCTTCCCCTCATACAACAAAGGATAATGTTAACCATTCAATAATACGTCTAAATGGAAGGGGAACTTTCCTTGACCCTAAATCAAGTTTGTGTATTGACACCACAAACAGCATGTGTAAGACAGTAACTGGTTTAACACCCCTCTGTTAGGTCTGAAAGTCTGTAAGTCTGTAGCAGGAATATTTGGTTTATTACTGTAATCTAGCCATGAGGTAACTCCTGGCATTTCCCTCTACAAGAGATAAATAAGGAAAGCCCTGTTATTTATATGCCTATTAGGACCACTAGGCTCTTTATTAAGAACTCACCACCAGGGAGAATTAAGTTTAACAAAAATATTTTTTTAATAAACAGGTGCTTCTCTGGCTGTACAACTCACAACAGTGGCAAATATAATATTCCAGAGGTTGGTCAAGATAGCTGAGGAAGATAAACTGTGACTATGTCACATTTAATATCAGAACAGTCAAAGAGAAGAACCTGCCTATACTTAGCTCTGGTTCCGGAGCAAGCACTGGGAGGTTCAATGAGCTGTGAGGAGCTCAATTTTCCATCAGTTACTCTTCCCTCTTCCCTGTCCAAACGTTTCCCTCTTAATGGGAATCACGCCCCTTCCTAACTGGTTTCCCATGAAAAGGTCAGAATCTAAATATTGTCTGGGATTTTGTCTGGCCTTGTCCATCTACGCCGCTGACATCCACCCCTTTCATTCCTTTCCATTATTCTGGCTTCCCAATGCCAGTCGGCATCCTGGAGTGAAGCTGCACACCCTGCTTTTTCCAAATAAATATTTCCATGAAAATATCCATGTTCTCATTTCCTTCTACCTTCACCAGGATGTTTTGGCATTCTTCACAAGGAGTCATGGCATACAACTTTAATTTCTTTGCCACCAGCTGAGCTTTTTCCATATGGAAGACATGCTTGTTTCTAAAAGAGGCTCCTAATGCTTGCAGACTGTGTATAGGCCCTCTATGTAGCAAAGCAGAGCTCTGGCATACATCCAACTAACTTACGCTTACTTTCAATCCCCCCCAATAAAGAATATGCAGTGATCCAGCTAGGTGTTCTCTCCTGGGTTCTCATAAGAGTGGAAGGACCTTTAGATCTCAACAAACATGTAATTTAGGGTAATGATAAGATGAGGATCGGTTAACCACTGGGGGGCGGTGAATTTGAAGTGCACTGGCGCCCAGTGTAGACAGAGGGAAGAAACGCTATGGCAGGACAGATGATTGGGGATGAAACTCATCTTTGTTTCTGCATAAGAGTTTAGGACTGTAGGCTATACTTGCTATGCTCAGCACAAAGCATCCGTTGATGTGAAGATCACCCTCCCAGGTTCTTAGTCTATGAAAGAAAGATCTGCTAAAGACATGGATCCAGTCAAAGCTGAAAAACCAATATCGCCTACCCTAAGTTAGAGGCAATACAATAACTTCTCATCATATGCTGTCTACCTATGAGGTACTATAAGAGATTGCAAAAGCAATTGAATAACGCGTAATTTAGCGTCCTGAGCTTCTTAAAACAGATGCTTGAGAAGTCATCACCACAATATCAGAGTATCAAATCACTGACGCAAAATCATACTGCACATCACATAGTGTGAGAATATGGTCTTCTTGCCAAACAGCACTGTGCTATGGTTTCAAGTTCCTCTGATGCTCTCTGTGCTTTACTTCGAATTGGAGGACTTCAGGGTTGAGAAGGGCAGAGGGGAAGTGAGGAGAGACCAGTGCAAAATGAATGAATGTGAAAGGTCACAGTGGAAAAATGCAGAGGAAGTGCTTGCGGCTAACTCCATGTGCTCTGCTGCTATCATACATCATGACTTGGCTGAGCATGGAGGCTTAGCACGCACACACACACACACACACACACACTGAAGAGGCAACAATCATTTCAAGGTCTGTGAACAACCAGCTCGCAAAAAATAAATGGCTTCACTTTGTTCTTAGATTAGAGAGAGAATTCCAAATGAATTTGGCAGTCTGTGTATGCCTGGCAAGAGTGACTGCACAACCTTCTTCTGCATTTTCTAAAATCCACTTGCAATTTAACACTCACAAAGTTGTAACGCTTAACAAAGCTTTAAATTTAGAGACATAAAAATCCAGAAAGCTGAGCACTCCACCTGTAGACTGCTTTCGTAAGCATTCAGAGTAGTGAGCGTGCCAAAACTCTCACTAAACAAGCCCATGCTGGAGCAACCAAATATAGCTTCATAAAATAGCCATATATACTGTAAATCAGTGAGAAAAACTAAAGCGCTCAGATAATGGTGCCAATCTAGACACCAAAAAAACAAAAGACTGAAACTAAAGCAGCAGCACAATTATCCTTTAATTATGTTATCATCAAAGCAGACCACGGCACTGTATACCTCTTTATTTAGCCACAATTTAGCCAGTTGTTGCCTCCTGCAGGGTTGTAAAAAGTACTACTTACGTGAAAGTTCAGATACTGAGTAAAAATTTTACTTAATTGAAATTGAAAGTATATAGCCAAAAATATACTTAAGTAAATACACTGTGCATTTTGGTAATTGATAAGATGTGATGTCACTTCCCAATGTCCAATGAACATTTTTTAAGTCATGGTGAAATTACCCATAAAGCCACATTGACAAAACATTGTAGGGCAGTCAGGACTCTTTTTTTTGCTTGCGGGCCCAGTTTATTTTTACAATACATTATATGGACACCCAAATAGACGATGAACTCACATAACAAGCTGTAATTTCTTTGCGTGCCCGTTTAGCCTTGTGTGTGCCCATTTAGCCTATCGTGCCAGCTGTGGAAAAGTTGCATTTTTTATTTGCTCTTCTTATTCTGTCTCTTAATACATTCAGAGGGCGAGACCCACTGACATTACAATGACATTAATTGGTTTCACTCTAGGTGAGTGACAATTAATCTATATCCAATAGACAAAAAGCGAAGCCTGTAGCTGCCTGTCTTTATTTGTGAACTTGTGTATAGGGACGTTACTGTTGTGGAGGCCCTTTGAGGCAGCCCTACTCTGCTGTGTTTGTTAGTAGTAATGTAAGATCAAAGAAAATAGTGCAAAAATGTTAAAAGTACTATTCAAGTGTAAATCAAATTGTAAGGAGTAAAAAGTAAAATTTTTCCTTTGAAAATATAATTAGGTAAAAGAACAAGTATTCAGTTTAAATTGTTCACAAGTAAAGTACAGATCCCCAAAATAATGCATAACTGTAGTAATCAAGTAAAATTACTCAAGTACGGTACACCCCTGACCTCTGTTGTTCTCTCATTTTCATGTACCTCTGTAGGGCGTGGTATTCTGATAGAGAAGAATTAAATGCTGTCACGAATTAGATTTCGTGACAGTACACTGCATGGATTAGGATTGTTGCTATTGACTTGGTCACAAATACTGCAGCTGGAGTCGTGCCAGGCCATGTTAAAAAGTCAGTGGAGAACATCAAGCATATTTCCACATAGGGTGGGTTGCGTATAGCGTCTTGTTGACACAGGTTCAGAGACTTCCATCAGTGATTCATCTAAAGAAAAAGGCACAATAGAACAGCATAAATACAATTCCTATGAAAGCCCAGTGGCTTTCATCTCCAAGTTCTTGTCCTTAGTGATTGTTTGTCACAATTTTTCCAGTTGTTTTGACATAAAAATTAATGCATGTTTGAGGTTAAACTTGAGTCACAACCTGTCGACCTGTACACATGACTGACCGTAGTGGATTACACTGTGTACAGGAATAAACATCTGCAGACGCTTCTGTCCCTCTCAATTAAAACAGGCGTCTGGATGCCAACCTGATCGTGGAGGTCCCGACGAGGACCTTCTCGGGCATGCGTTCCCTTCGCCACCTGTGGCTGGATGACAATGCACTGACGGAGATCCCCGTAAGTGCGCTCAACGACCTCTCCTCGCTGCAGGCCATGACCCTCGCCCTAAACCGCATCACCCACATTCCAGACTATGCCTTCAGGAACCTCTCCAACCTGGTTGTGCTGTAGGTATCTGTTTTGTGAATTAGCCAAGTAGGCAGGGGCGGCGCTAAGGGGGGAGTTAGGACAATTCTAAGGGCCCACGCCCTTTAGGGGCCCCCAGAGATCTGCTTTATTAGTAATAACACTACTAGGGGGGCCCAACCTAATATTTTGTCATAGGGCCCAAAATTGCGAGCGGCGCCCCTGCAAGTAGGTTTCAGTATCCTTAGGAACAAAATTTCTTCTCTATAATCAGTGAAATGATATTGTGGATTAAGTTTATATCATCCACCACCAGTTTACATTGATGTGAAGCAATGTGCACAGGTGTGATTTGACAGGTTCATTATGATATTTACCATAATCCTAATGAGTGTTTGCACATTCAGGCATCTTCATAACAACATGATCCAGACTCTCGGACAGAACAGCTTTGAAGGACTGCACAGTCTAGAGACTTTGTAAGTAAAATCGCGTTTTGTCATTAAAGATTATAAACAACATAAAAGCACTTCCAGTTTTAAATGCAAACACAACCTTGATCTATAATGATATTTTCTTGTGACTCACTAAAGCAAACTATATAAATAAATGTATTATATTTTTAGGTATATAAATGATTTATAATTTAATTTAAAATGTAAGTCTTACGTGTTTTTACATTTACGCATTTGGCAGACGCTTTTATCCAAAGCGACTTACATTGCATTATACTATACATTGATTACTCTACATTAAGTATGTGCAATCCCCTGGATCGAACCCATGACCTTGGCGTTGTTAACGCCATGCGCTAACCACTGAGCTACAGGAGCACTAGCAAAACACATATTAAGATGTGGCATTAACGGTACAAGATGCTAAAATACAGCAAGTGTGATACAACAGCCAGTATTATTGTGATATTATTACGGTAATGAAAGATGTGCTTTTTGATTAGTGCATCTGCCACTACAGACCGACTCTGTTGAACAATGACTGTGGAGTGGCCACCAGTGACTATTTACAATTAAATAAAATACAACAACCGTATATTGATTTATGTAAGTCAGTTTCTGTAAAATCTATTGCACTAATCATGGTACTGCAGATTAAAATAAAATGATGAACAGGCCTATAAATACATGAGAAACGTTATAAAAATTCATTAGAAATTTTAAAAGGGGCCTAGGAACCAAAGCCAACATGGATTTGCTAATGTATGGAAGACATTACATAGACGGTCCTATGAAGGCTTGGCATTAAAAAAATAAGCATATGCTGAAGTCATGGTGGTCTCCAGGATACAGAGAGGTTCACACCTGCTTTTTAACAGCCTGCTGAAGTGCTAAAGATGACGTGTTCCTCTTTACAAGAAGGATTTCAGCCTGGAGTATCGCACACACTCTGTGCTGAGCTCCTCATTTGAGAGCAATTGCTGAGAAACCATACGCTGAAACTCTCCCGTGAAAATTTTCAGCTTGACAGATTTAACTTTTAAAGAAAGAGTTCTTTCAGTGAGATCACACTAGATTCTAAAATTTTCATTAATGGCCAGTGTGGTATTCTGAGTCATGAATCAGTAGTGCTCTCAGTTATTCCCAACCAGACATAAACGGCCAACCTTAGGTAGGTTACAAGAGGTGCTTTTGATTTAGCATTTTTTAATCTGCTAAACAAATATTGTATCTTAAGCTCAAAATCATAGGGAAGCTATATTTGAGTTTAGGAGACATGCACAACAGAAAAATTTGTTTAACAAGAATTAGTCACACGTATAGCATATTTTAAGTATTATGCATTACATTTAATTCATCACAACGTTGTCAAACTAATAAAAAAATACCTATCCAACAATATCTTAAAAGTGCAGGTATAGTATACTCTGAATATTATTCTGGTCCTGAAATTTTACCATATAGACATGCTGCATATTAAATGACAATTTAATTACAGTCACAATGATGGCTAAGGAACATACTAATCCTCCTAAAGGCAAAAACTTCTACATGTAACATGACACACTGGAGGGAATTCTGTCTCATAAATTCAGCTGTCTCAATCCAGTTGCACATATGTTCTGTGTCTGTGTGTGCCTGTGTGTTTGAGAGCGTAGCTTCTTGAAACGGTTTTGCCATGTTTTTTGTGGAACAACATGCATGCTTTTTTCATTGATGCTGCCATAATCCCCATCACTGTAATTATCATTGAAAACACATGCATAACCAATTAGACGCAGTGCCCACTGTGTTTTGTTGTTTTGTCATGATGATTTAGCTTTCAAACAGAGCACTGCCTGATTTTATAAATTGTAAATCAAGGTAATTGACAGTTTCTAAGTCCTCCCATTGTAAACAATGAGGTCTTCTCAGGAAATGAAAAGCATTACTCTTCTGTACAATATCAAAGAAAAATCTCCAAACAAGAGTGACAGATGTCTTAAACAAAACCAGGATCTAGACATGGCAGAACAATGATGTATGGCTCACCCACTGCAATGTGCTCCCAATAGTTTCTCTTTATGCTTTTTATTTTATTGGCTTTAAGCATGAATGGATTATAGATTTAATGTAGTGTTCGACCAAAACTACTTAAACATTTACGTGACTCACTACAGGTAAATGAGATAATAAATGATGTCTGTTCACATTCACACAAACGAATAAACAATGTCTGTTCACATTCACATAATTGATCTAAATTGCTCATAAACATAATTTTGATAATGCAGTCCATTTGGTACAGTTGGTTTTGCTGTGATTGTTCATGAAAGCTGCTGTGTGCAAATTTTTGATGCTCAATTTCCAATTTATGCTATACAATACTATAAGTTTATGCTATACTATACTATAATTCATAAGTTAAATTCTACGTAAAGTATACACAGTGGCTCAACATCCGTATGATCTGTCTGATCACAGCATAATGCTACTGTCAAATAAATGGTCCAATCAGATCCGGCCAGTCAATATATTTTTAGCGACCAAGCATGAGTTTGCATCATATATTTGGAATTTACATATAACTGGATTCGCTTTACATTCTCGGACACATCTGCACTGTACTTGAGATTTCTGGAAGTCTTACCGTGTGTTTCCACCTTGAAAGAGTTGATGATTACAATAGCGAAACGCTGTAGCTTTGGGCTTGTGAGTATGATTTCTCCAAACCTATGTCAATCCTACAATCCACTGTGACACTGTGACGCAGGGCTTCATAGAAAAAAAATGCTAGCTCACCTTTGCTTGGAACTTCCAGTGAAAATGTCAGGTTATTTCTTTCTCCATCGACTCTTTGAACATTGACTTGTGTGCAAAGTATCCAGACTTGGCAAATCGCCCTGTGACACTGCTGGCAGAGTTTACTGGCATATACAGGCATAGACTGTGTGTAGAAAATGACACAAGATTAAACTAATCTAATCTATAAGAACTGATTTAGACCAACCAATGGCAGAAAGTGTTTAGAAAACTTTCTCAGTAGTGGCACATTTTAACTTTAGGTGAAATCATCAAGAACATGCAATTTTTACCTCAATGCAAGGCCAAAATCAATTATTCCTCTTCATCCAAGCTCACTTCAAACACGATGGTCACCTGCCAAAAAAAATTCCCCCGAAAAAAATGAAATGAGTAAATATATAAATGACATTAAGGGATGAATGTCAAAAAAAACTTGACATTAAGGGATGAAATTTATAGGTATGATGAGACACATTCGACATTGTGTGGATTGGGCATTTTGACTAAGCCCAGGGCATTGAGGAAGGTGACACAGACCCAAAGGTATCTATTTACCCTATTTTCACTGCTTTGGCAGGGCAAAAGGGAGATTTTTATGGAAAAAGGCTCCTGTTCAATAATATATTCTTTGAAAGGCTAGAGTGTAGAATTGGAGATGAAAAAGACATTTTAAACTCAAGAAAAACATCAGTCTCTGGGATGCAAGCAAAGGCCATAAACACAATGTTCTTGCACCTGCGTGTAAGGCCACTCGCCCTTAGCAACCATCCATGTTTTGGTTCAAGCATGTTTTTGGACGCATGTTCCCTGGAAGGTTAATGAAATGCATACAACAAAAATAATGTATGCAGAAGAGAGGTCACATCATGTCAGATTAGCTTGGAACAGCTGTCTTGGTCTCCAAGGACGACCAACACGGAAAATCCTGCAAGGTCATGGGGAAGGATTTGGACTGATTGGAACCACAGTTTTTCCTAAGTGTTTGCTTATGTTACAGACACGTAGCATGACAGATCAAATTAAAATGTCAAAACAGTTGGCCTAATATGTGACACGATGGCTAATTGTTGTTCGAAAGGTGGTCTCATGCCAAAAGCAACATGAGACATATATATGCACTTTGTTAAATGATAACCATTATGCAAATAATTTACACATGCATATATCTTAAATATCCTAAAGGCTTCCATGATAAATGTTCTCTTAGCTTGTGTTCCTTAACATTCTTCTCCTCTTATAGGGATTGATTGTTATCTTTTCTCTAGGGAACTGAATTTCAATGACCTTCAAGAGTTTCCCGTGGCCATTCGCACTTTATCCAAGCTTCAGGAACTGTAAGTAACCAAGACTAACCCACCCAGCATACACGTCAATGTGCTTCCTTTTAAGTGGATCGCATGGCCTTGCCCCTTGCGCTCTTTGTAAATCCCGGATAGATCCTAGAATGTGATTCTCAAGCACAAGTCTCCAGCAAAAAGCAGATGCACACAGATGAGCACTTAAGTCGTTCCTTCTCAAGTATCTTAAAGTGTTTTATGCCTGTGGGACTGCCTCATGACAGGTGTTTCTGTAGGATACAAAGGGTGTTTACATTGGCAAATTTGAACTGACGTAACCAAATGGCTCACATGTGCGCTTATAGCAAAATTTTGAGCTTTTGCCAGAACAAAACGCAACTGAATTTGATCGGCCAAGCTTGCGAATTAATTTTCTGCACCCCACAAAGAGTTTGTTTCTGGACCTTTCACCTTGTTTATTTAACACGTCTAATTATTTTAGAATGTTTTGAATTTTCGGATTAGAATTTACCAGCAACACTTGTGCCATAAATTAACTTTGTCATGTTATCGTCATAGCGATGGAAGACGATGACAAATTATAAATTGTTGCAGCGGTTGAAAATGCGTCCGCTTCGGTTAGCACATTGGTTCTGCAATTTATAGCCTATACGGAAACAGATGCACTTAGCAAAAACACTTAACAAAGCCAGTCTGTAGGAGACTTCCTGAACTAAGAGTGGATCGTGCTCAAGTGTGCAGATGGTAATATTCTCATTCTGCATGCATCTTACAGGGGTTTCCACAATAACAACATCAAGGCCATTCCTGAGGGAGCGTTTGTTGGGAACCCACTTCTGCAGACCATGTGAGTATCTTTTCACAGTAACAAGAGTCCAAGACTGCACATGTAATTCTGCACAAATTATTTTCTATGTCAACTTAACAGCCAGTATGTGATTTGTTTATCTCAGCTGATGGACCAGGAAATGACAGTCATAACTAGTCCTTATTAAAATAAAGTTTTGTTCCATCAAAACAGCCTCTGTCAAATAAATTAAATTCTTAAAGCACATGTAAATGTCTCCTCTTTTGATCTTAAATTGTCAGCCCTGTTTCCATGATTTGGAGGTAACATCTGATTCGAACAAGATGTTTGTAGAAGTATCAGTATTCCATTTTTAATTTAAAATGCTTATGCCATGACCTTGCAAATAAGACTGGCAATGTCTAAATTAACTGTAAAACGATCAACTTAGTTATGTTCCAACATATTTTAACAATGTATTTATACTATAATTTGAGTTGACACAATGCATTATTTTAAAATGTAACATTCTTTGTATAATAGAATGTGTGAAAACTGATTTCACTACAAAATACCTTTTCTTTTCAGTCATTTCTATGAGAATCCCATTCAGTTTGTTGGCAGATCAGCATTTCAGTTCCTGCCAAAGTTACACACGCTGTAAGTACACATCTGTGTGTGAAATGATAACATACACGCACATGATTAACAGTTTGAGCATTAAACTGTTTAGCTTCCAATAAGGCACCTTTAAAGTACCAGTTGGCAAACGTATAAAATTTCATCGTTGCTTTAATTTTGATAATTACTGTTTTCTTGCTCACTTCTTTGCCATCACTTCTTACATATGATAGCACCTAGTCATTTGTCTCCAAAAACAGCACATTTTAATTATAACCTCATAAATGTCAGAATATAATATTTAGTTTTTCACAAGAATTTTATCTCTCTAATTACATTACAACTCATAAGAATTTTATGAGAGTCTATTCAGCGTTCATCGTTTTGAAATAAAGTCTACCATCCTCTGTGCTGCTATTTTTTATGATGGTGTCGCAAGTGTAATCAAAATGATGGAATCTAGAAGACAAATATTTGTTCTAGATTATGGTGAATCAAGTGTGCTCTGGAACAGTAGACATCCCTGTGCTTCTGCTGGAAGACATGGTCATTAGCAGAAAAATCCTCACTAATGAGTTATCTAATCTCGTTTTAGCTCTTTGAACGGGGCCACTGAGATCCGAGAGTTTCCAGATTTGAAAGGAACCACCAGCCTGCAAATTCTGTGAGTCTGGGATCAAATATCTGTGTTTCACTCAGGATCAGTTTCACTTAAGAGACTTTCAGAAGTTCTTCCCACCACTGAGGACAATTAAATAAATCATTGACAAAACAGAAATGCTTCTACTGATCTCTCATGTCAATGCTGGATAGTTTTATTTATTTACATGGTTAAAAG
>JAZGTI010012700.1:0-15475 GCA_036877585.1 Botia kubotai
GTTACACGTCAAACATCATGTGTGTTCCTGAGTTACATATGTCAACCGTCATGTGTGTTCCTCAGTTACACGTCAAACGTCATGTGTGTTCCTGAGTTACATATGTCAAACGTCATGTGTGTTCCCGAGTTACATATGTCAAACATCATGTGTGTTTCCGAGTTACATATGTCAAACGTCATGTATGTTTCCGAGTTACATATGTCAAACGTCATGTGTGTTCCCGAGTTACATATGTCAAACGTCATGTGTGTTCCCGAGTTACATATGTCAAACGTCATGTATGTTTCCGAGTTACATATGTCAAACGTCATGTGTGTTCCCGAGTTACATATGTCAAACGTCATGTGTTTTCCCGAGTTACATATGTCAAACGTCATGTGTGTTCCCGAGTTACATATGTCAAACGTCATGTGTGTTTTCAAGTTACATATGTCAAACGTCATGTGTGTTTTCAAGTTACATATGTCAAACGTCATGTGTGTTTTCAAGTTACATGTGTCAAACGTCATGTGTGTTCCCGAGTTACATATGTCAAACGTCATGTGTGTTTCCATCTTACATATGTCAAACGTCATGTGTGTTCCCGAATTACATATGTCAACCGTCATGTGTGTTCCTGAGTTAAATATGTCAAACGTCATGTGTGTTCCTGAGTTACATATGTCAAACGTCATGTGTGTTCCTGAGTTACATATGTCAGCCGTCATGTGTGTTCCTGAGTTAAATATGTCAAACGTCATGTGTGTTCCTGAGTTACATATGTCAAACGGCATGTGTGTTCCTGACTTACATATGTCAAACGTCATGTGTGTTCCCGAATTACATATGTCAAACGTCATGTGTGTTCTTGAGTTACAAATGTCAACCGTCATGTGTGTTCTTGAGTTACAAATGTCAACCGTCATGTGTGTTCCTCAGTTACACGTCAAACGTCATGTGTGTTCCTGAGTTACATATGTCAAACGTCATGTGTGTTCCTGAGTTACATATGTCAAACGTTATGTGTGATCCCGAGTGACATATGTCAAACGTCATGTGTGATCCCGAGTGACATATGTCAAACATCATGTGTGTTCCCGAGTTACATATGTCAAACATCATGCGTGTTCCCGAGTGGCATATGTCAAACGTCATGTGTGATCCCGAGTGAAATATGTCAAACATCATGTGTGTTTCCGAGTGACATATGTCAAACATCATGTGTGTTCCCGAGTGACATATGTCAAACATCATGCGTGTTCCCGAGTGACACATGTCAAACATCATGCGTGTTTCCGAGTGACACATGTCAAACGTCATGTGTGTTCCCAAGTTACATATGTCAAACGTCATGTGTGTTCCGAGTGACATATGTCAAACGTCATGTGTGTTCTTCAGTTACACGTCAAACGTCATGTGTGTTCTTCAGTTACATATGTCAAACGTCATGTGTGTTCTTGAGTTACATATGTCAACCGTCATGTGTGTTCCTCAGTTACACGTCAAACGTCATGTGTGTTCTTGAGTTACATGTCAAACGTCATGTGTGTTCCTCAGTTACACGTCAAACATCATGTGTTTTCCCGAGTTACACATGTCAAACGTCATTTGTGTTTCTGAGTTACATATGTCAAACGTCATGTGTTTTCCCGAGTTACATATGTCAAACGTCATGTGTGTTCCCGAGTTACATATGTCAAACGTTGTGTGTTCCCGAGTTACATATGTCAAACGTCATGTGTGTTTTCAAGTTACATATGTCAACCGTCATGTGTGTTCCTCAGTTACACGTCAAACGTCATGTGTGTTCCTGAGTTACATGTCAAACGTCATGTGTGTTCCTCAGTTACACGTCAAACATCATGTGTTTTCCCGAGTTACATATGTCAAACGTCATGTGTGTTCCTCAGTTACACATGTCAAACGTCATTTGTGTTTCTGAGTTACATATGTCAAACGTCATGTGTTTTCCAGAGTTACATGTCAAACGTCATGTGTGTTCCCGAGTTACATATGTCAAAAGTTGTGTGTTCCCGAGTTACATATGTCAAACGTCATGTGTGTTTTCAAGTTACATATGTCAAACGTCATGTGTGTTCCCGAGTTACATATGTCAAATGTCATGTGTGTTTCCATCTTACATATGTCAAACGTCATGTGTGTTCCCGAGTTACATATGTCAAACGTCATATGTGTTCCCGAATTACATATGTCAAACGCCATGGGTGTTCCTGAGTTACATATGTCAAATGTCATGTGTGTTCCTGAGTTACATATGTTAACTGTCATGTGTGTTCCCGAGTTACACATCAAACGTCATGTGTGTTCCTGAGTTACATATGTTAACTGTCATGTGTGTTCCCGAGTTACACGTCAAACGTCATGTGTGTTCTTCAGTTACATATGTCAAACATCATGTGTGTTCTTGAGTTACATATGTCAACCGTCATGTGTGTTCCTGAGTTACATATGTCAAACGTCATGTGTGTTCCTGAGTTACATATGTCAAACGTCATGTGTGTTCCTGAGTTACATATGTCAACCGTCATGTGTGTTCCCAAATTACATATGTCAAACGTCATGTGTGTTCCTGAGTTACATATGTCAAACGTTATGTGCGTTCCCGAGTGGCATATGTCAAACGTCATGTGTGTTCCCGAGTGACATATGTCAAACGTCATGTGTGTGCCCGAGTGACATATGTCAAACATCATGCGTGTTCCCGAGTGACACGTTAAACGTCATGTGTGTTCCCGAGTGACATGTCAAACGTCATGTGTGTTCCCGAGTGACATATGTCAAACGTCATGTGTGTTCTTCAGTTACACGTCAAACGTCATGTGTGTTCTTCAGTTACACGTCAAACGTCATGTGTGTTCTTCAGTTACATATGTCAAACGTCGTGTGTTCTTGAGTTACATATGTCAAACGTCATGTGTGTTCCTCAGTTACACGTCAAACGTCATGCGTGTTCCCGAGTTACATATGTCAAACGTCATGTGTGTTCCCGAGTTACATATGTCAAACGTCATGTGTGTTCCCGAATTACATATGTCAAATGTCATGTGTGTTCCCGAGTTACATATCAAACATCATGTGTGTTCCTGAGTTACATATGTCAAACGTCATGCGTGTTCCTCAGTTACATGTCAAACGTCATGCGTGTTCCTGAGTTACATATGTCAAACGTCATGCGTGTTCCTGAGTTACATATGTCAAACATCATGTGTGTATCTCTGTCAAATCATTTCTAGTTTTTAAAGCCAGCATACACAATGATGTCAGCTTTAGCTTCAAATGAGAAGTAATAAAACTCACAGAGTATGAAAAAGATAGATTTATTTACTGGCAAAATAGAACAAACAATAAAATTAGAGATCAGGACGAGCAACAGAACGTATCCACAGAGATGTTTGGCTTTGCTTCACCCTTTCCTTGCAAAAAAAAAAAACAGACATACAAAGAACAACAGCAACAAAGATATTGACTTACAAAAAGACACTGAGGAACAATATCTACAAACACTGAAGATTAGCCACAAGATCACAACAGCCTTTCCATTCTCTTCAACAAAATGATAATTGTGACTCATTAAAATAACTGTATTAATCAGCCGTGTTCTATAGCTGACGTCCACTGCAGCGTTTTACATGGAGAAGTTTCCTGTCATAAGAAAAAACCTTTAAATGGTCTCGTACATAACGTACAACTTCAGTACAACCATCTTTTCAAAACACAGAAGAGAGACTGCAGTGACAGGCAGAACAGCCACAACTTCTAAAATGAAATCTGGACTTGTTAGAACTCATCCAGTTGTCATGCACCAATTAGAACCTCTCTTTATCATACTCAAGGTAAAAAAAATTGCAGGAACTAGAGGGGGGCTGGAATAAAACAACATTTTTAAACATAAAGGTTTAATCTGAAATGCAAAACATCTTGGGAAACAAACAAAACGGAAACAAAGACTTGCTCAAAAGCTCGAACCTTCTGCGCAAATTCACTTCAAAATCAATTAATACAACAATGTGCCATTCCTCCAACCCGCCCAATGCCACGTTTGCAAATGTCCATTCAACAAACGTGGTGTTTTTATACCTTCAAGGGCCTTAAATGTTGTTCTCAAAAATGTAGAATACATTATTTAACTTAGAGCATAAAATTGAGAACCCAGGAGCACAGACGTGTCGAGCTCCTACCAAGTGTTTTTGATGACTACTCGGAACGTACAACTGCAAAAAAGTTCTCCAGGTCAGCTACTCGCCCATCCCCCAGCACAACTCAAGGTATCCTGCAGTGTTTTGAAATGTCGTTTGTATGTATGCATGTATGCATGCGCGTGTTTATGCGTTCAAGTATGCACAGCTGCTAGTCCTCAGCACATGGATATGGTAACATTGATGCCCAGGTTGCCATTCTCTGCGAACAGCTGAGCGATGGAGGTGTCAAACACCAGACAGTCACTGTTCATGATGGCGGTGGCGATGCCCTCGTGGATGGAGCGCGGCGTGGCCTCCCAGGTGAGTCGTCGCCGATGGCCGTTCAGCTCCAGCCGGTAGGCAAAGTTTTCTGCCTGTTTCCGTGTGCCGATGAGCTGCACGATGGCAAAGAACTGCTGGTGGCCGTCGTATTTCTCCTGCTTCTCCAGCACCAGCATGAAGTGGAAGCCGAAGCAGGACTGCATCATGACCCAGTCCACCGCCCCGGGCAGGTTGATGTCTGTGGCCAGAAAGACGATATCCTCACCCTGTAGCGTGGTTATGGATTTGTGCTGATGCAGCAAATGAGGCATGACGGCATCGAGGGACCCCTGCCACTTGCAGGAGGCGCCGGGACAGGGGCAAGAGTACGGCCGGAACTCACAAAGCTCCTCATGCTCGGCCTTGTCTGTGTGTGGTAGGGTGACCTCACAGCCCGACGAGGCGTACTTGCAGGGGAACAACACTGAGTTGGCCACTTTCTCCATGGCCAAATTACGGATGGAGCCGAGCGGGCCTCTGCAGGTGGGGCAGCAGGTGAGTTTGGGCCGGCAGTTGCTGCAAACCAAGTGGCCGCTCTGGCACTGCAGGATGGGGGGCAGCACATAGTCGAAACACACAGGGCACTCGAACAGGCTGGCGAGGTCACTGTTGGATGCCGTGGTGCCCGACAAGGTTGGGACGCGCTGAGAGGGGGGACACTTGGAGGTTCCTGTGGGCAGCGCAGTGGCAGTCTGGCGACTCATTTCTGGAGAGAGAGGAGGGAATGAGAATTAGTGTGGTTTACACAGACAAACAGAAATTGAGCTGCATGCACAATTAATAAAAAAGAAACATACAAAATCAACTGAGACATGCCAAATTCAAATATATCGGAGCAGTTATGCACAAGAAGGAAAGGTTCACAATTCTGGGGTGGATCTATTAGATAATCTATATTCCTTTGTGTATTTTACATCACTACTGTGCTGTGCTTTATCCATTTACACTTCTGCATGGTAAAGCCATTCTAAAAATAAATCAGTGTCTTTAAATGCATCTCAGTCAGTTTCAGAATAAATAGTTTTGTGCATCACTGGTACATTTGTGCTGATTCACCCAGCATGAAACCCAAGCAGAGCTATGACAGATTCTCTGCAGTGCTGTGAGCCAAACGTGGTGAATCAGACAGCCGTCTCTGTGGAAAGCTCTGGGCTGCTATTTCTGGCATCAACAAATGCACAGATCTTTATGCTTTTTAAAAGCCAGACAGGGAGCGTGGACTCAAACATCCAGAGCGCATGTCTGCTGCAGGAGTGTTTCTATGGCAACTAGCTCCGGTAAGCAGTGTGCATGTGTACGGGACGACCTGTAGAGGAAAATGCGAACAGGGATGCATTCTTCCCTGCTGCATGAAATAAAGGGGGTGTGACCCTGACAAACTGTAAATCAGCACAGGAGAACAAATGACACGCCTGCGATCAGAACACAGACATCAAAAAAAGTGTGAAATAAAGAATCCAGAACAAAACAAAACACCACAACAGCTGGATCAGAACACATCAAACCGTCTCATGTGGAGGAATAAGGACAGTGGCAGCAGAAAAGAGGGCGAGGGAGTGGACAGCAAGCTGCGTGTGTGTGTGTGTGTGTGACTTAAAGTCCTCTAGCAAACACATCTGCTCTGATAAAGGCATGTGTATTTTTAGCTCCCTCACTGAGCAGCTCTCTGGGTATAACAGCTAAGGTCAAAATGAACTCAAATACAAGCCTACTGCGAGCTCCATAGACTACAGGCCATGTCAGAGAGCAGAACATACAGGGATTTATATGTTCATTGTAGTTGGCCAAAAAGAGACAGCAAGCCAACCTCTCGCTAATGAGTCCGGGTGACACGCGCCAGTAAACTGTGCTGTCACGACAGCTGAAGTGATCAGTGTCTCTCACCCAAACCCAAAGTGTAAATGAATCACATTCTGACTTAATGGCAAGATAACATGTAGGTCCAGTCAAGTTAAGAGTTACAGTTTGAGAGAAAGAGCCAAACTGGTGAGAAGAGATTATTTATGGACACTGACTTTTATAACTTGTGGCTGGCAGGGAAAATACGCTGCTACTGCCAAGACTAAAATCAGCCCATCAAATATGTCTGTTTCCTGAGAAGGACAGAGAAGCAGCACATTCAAACATCTGTTCATCTCTGATGACTAGTCTCGTTAATAACAATAAACAACTGTTAATTGGTCATTCTCTCAATGAGTCCAGTCTGGGAGCTGTTTATATTAGCATGCTACATTGTGTATCTTGATGGTCAGCCATATGCTTTACTTTTTACTTCCCTGTGCCAAGAGTGAGTTGCCTACACATTTATCATAAATCTGGGAAACACTTTTGTGTAGAAATTATACAGCACGTAAATAGTACTCCTATGGTTTAAAAAAAACACAGGCTGGTGTAGGACTCTGGGAGAGTGTACAGTACTGTACCCAGAACATCAGTAATGCCACAGGGACTGTAAAACTACACTGTCTGCGAGTCAAAAGCAATGTGGCAGGTTTCTTTTTCCAGCAGTGCTGAGCTGCTGTGTCGCTGGAAAGTTTACAGTCCATCATATATTACAGGAAATCCTGGAACCCCAGAGGAAGAAGTTAGAACAGACTGATGGAGTTAGAAAAACAGAACACAAGTGAAAGCAACAGACCTGCACTGTGCAAACTACAGACAGAATACACTGACATGTGTCTCCTGCAGACAGTTCAACAATAACAGGCCAGGTTAACATAATAACTTCAACATAACATTCACAAAACCTCAAAAACAATAAGGAAGACATTAGCATTACAGAGTCAAGTCCAAGCAAGTTACGTTGATGTTTTAGGCCCAAAACTCTGCGTATGTACTATTATATTTCAAATTGTGTCATTACCATAATAATCTTCTATGCTCAGCTTTCTCTTTAAAATGAAGAAAATCTTGCAGAGCAAATTAGCTCTTTAGTGTTTCTAACAAATGACCTGGATCACAAAACTCAAATCTGGTTTAATACTGCAGTTATGTGTAAGTAACTCAATGCTCGCTCACAGAATACTAAAGTTTTCTTTAACACATAGAACACAGTGTTTATTACTAGTGCAGTGTGTTTGACCATCATGTGCATCTGTGTTTGTGTAATTATGCCTAGTATTGACCTCAATCTATGACTGTTTCATAAATAATAATTAGTTATTATTATTTTATTATTATGTTAGTTATTAGTTTTTACTAATAACTAACAACTACTAATAATTTAATAACTAAATGCTAATAACTGACTCATTATCAGATACTGTAGTAATGTGGTTCAATACTGGTTCTTCAGCAGATTCTAAGAACATGCTTGTGGTCAAGGAGCTACGTTCACTCAGCAGGTGTGGCACTCAGTTTGTGCTTGCTGCCGTCTTTATGATGTACTTAGTGGTTTGCAACATTCTGTACCAAGTATTAGTTTTATTCCTGAGATCTGCAGGCAGTTTTCTGTACAGGTAATAAAAGCTTTTTGTGTTAAGATTTATGAGTTTGACAAGCTCTTTAAAATTCTGTGTATGGCTTGTATGTGCTACGGAAACAAGCTTCTGCAGTACAAGAGCATGATCGCACCAGGGAGATTGTGGGATATATTCTGGGATACATTCCAATCAAATACACTGTTCATGGTTGAGTCTCATTTGTAAACAGATTCCTAGAAGACAGTTCTCTGGAATAAGGCCTTATGAAATTAATGTCAGGCACAGACACGGGTTCAGTGAACAGGGCTCTGGTGGATGAAGAGATAAGGGCCAAAGAGGTGGTAGTGTGGAGCAGAACAGGATGGGTTTCGATGGACATGGGCATCCCACATCCCCATGAACTCAAGCTGAACAAAACATCAGAAAAATCACAGCAGAGAGAAACCTACAAACCTTCATATCATAAGACCTATAAACTGGCACCAAACTGTTTTGATTACTGCAGTTGTTTTATTTTCCCAACAGAACTCACTCACACAAAACATGAAACCAAAAAACTTGCCTTCGTCCATATGATTCCCAAATACGTCTTTCTTCTTTCCTTGAAATGTTTGGACCTCTGGAATGTGAGAAACACAAAGAGAGAGAGAGAGAGAGAGAGAGAGTTTGGTTAGTCTTAACTGACAATGAAACAAAACTAGATGTTTTACACTGTAAAGAAATTTCCTGATATACTGTTTAATTGAACTTGCATTTGTCCAGTAAACAGTAGGTAAAAATCTCACAGCTGGTTAATGCAGCAAAACAAGTAGCTTATTTTTTCTGCATAAAGTGCTTCCTGCTATTTAGGCATCATCAAGCTCATCACCAGAACAAGCAAGAGTATCAACACTTCTGAATCCAGTATCCAGTATTCCAGAGTCCTTATCAAAGTATGCAAAGTATAACAAAGTATCCACACAAGTATAGTTTCATTAACTATAATTAACAACGTAAGTTTATGCGGTCAAGCCTTTCTGTTGAACCCGTTGGTGGGTTGATCTGTCCAGGTCAGTCTTTTGTAGACTTTTGTACTAGAGTGTTTGTCACAGTGGACATCATAATTGGACATCTTTATAGAGCATTTCTGTTTGTTTTCCATCATTCTTGATGGGTTGCTATAGGAACTCTACAACAGCTTTGAGAAGATTCACCAGGCTGGAATGATTCAGGTACAAAACAAGTAGAACAGACATTTCTTCATACTGTACCACTGAGAAACGGTGTAAACAGACACACCCCTCCACCCAAACCTGCTCACTGTTCTTCTGTGAACAGTGTTTAATTCTGTTTCTAATGTGAAGTGAGTTAAAGCAGATCTGTGCTGCTTCACATTGATTACTCCACATTAGAGCACACTTCAATATTTCATCAGATGTCATTCAGACTGGTATCAATGTGCTTTAGAATATCGGGTGAGATAATTCAGCATTTAAAGAGGAAAGTCTGAATCTGGCAGATGGTCAATAACACGAATCAGAATGAATCAGAAACACCAACAGAGATTTAAAAACTCAATACTCAATTCTGCTTTAATATCAACACGTGATAGATTCAGCTGTGAAGGAGACCTTCATAAACCAGGTTAATTCACTTATATATGACAAAGTCTTCTAACGTTTGGAATTACACAAGGGCGAGTAAATACTGGCATTTTTTAATTTGGGCAAACGGTTCCTTTCAGTTCCGAAATCCATGTTTGTGACCAAAACTCAGATCCAGTTGTTCACAGTGAAGAATCAAATGAAATCATGCAGTTGTCAGCAGAAGAGGAGCGGACCCGAACTGAGAGATAAAGCCATTGTGTACAGATCACAGCAACACACACACACACACACACACACACAAGTCTCCAGTCTGTGAGTCAGTGTTGTGTCAGACAGGCTGCTCATCTGCCTGCTAACTTTAGTGTTCAACACTCAACCTTCAGGTAACTACAGGTAAGCAGGTATAAACCATCACACTACAGAGGGAATGAACAGAAAAGGCACAGCTCTGTAAAACACAGTGGATCTGATGACAGCTCCATTTCCAAGCCATACACTCACAGCTTCTCCAAAGCAAACAAAAATCAAGGATGGGCAAGATCTTAGCAGTAACCAGAAGAGAAACGTGTGTTGTCTCTCAAAACAGACAAAATTTCCCCTCTTTGTCCTCAATAAAAAGCTCAGGAATGTAAGCAGAGGCCCTAAAGAAACCAGCTGCCTGAATGGGTTGTTTTCTTTCCTAAATAAACAAAAGTAGTAAGGCTGGGAATAGTGAATGCAACGCAAATGAAACGGTTTGCCTCTCGTGTTAGCAACGATGAGAGACTCGGTTACCTTTAGGTTTACTGGAAGTTCGGGCGGCTATGCAAGAGAAGAGCTTGAGCACACCCTTCCATGAGTACACAGGCTGCAGGCTAACAGTGGTCGACATGGGGAGCAGATCCACTCTTCATCGTGGTCTTTCCATGGAAACGAAACAGCCCCTTTTCAGAAGGGCCCCTCCTGCACACGTTTACTTCAGTCTTCGTTTAGGAACCGGTGTAAGTAGAACACACAAGATCAACAGGTCACCTGGGGTTACCGCGAGGTTCCCCTAAAGGAGAAGGGGTTTATTCTTGATCACTGCACAAGATTTCCAGTAATCACCCAGTTGATTCCTTGAACTGGGGAACAGAAGACTTTCTCTTAAAGTTCTGCCCAGGACAAGCAGAAAGAACGTTTGTGGAGAAGTGAAAAACACAAATAGCTATAATCCAGGAATGGTACACAAGGAGATCCAGTTTCCAACACCTGGCAGGAGACCTCAGAAGCAATCTGGAGAGGCTTGGAGGAGAAACAGAAAGGAGGCCAGAACAGGGGTGAGCTAAGTTGACTCTCTCCCCCTCTTAAAAGCACATTCCAGGAGCTGTGTAAGAAAGACCACTCCCAGGACTCAAGAGTCTCCCGTCAGCTCTCCAGAGGAGAAACCCGAGAGAAGCAACACGCTGTAGCACAGAGAAACAAACTCTCAGAAGCACGGCAGAAGGAAATAGGAACGGTCGAGGCTGAGCCCCGCCTGCACCGTCACAGCTCTGCCTGTGGGTTGAGGAGTCAAATGTCAGTGCGGTGTCAGCAAGCTCTCTCTCTCTCTCTCTCTCTCTCTCTCTCTGTCCCAGAGGAGAGAGGAGGAGTCGGGACCGGCCTGTGGATCCAGCAGTGTGAGATTACACATCTCTGCCTCTATTCATAGCGCTCACACAAAGAGACTTCACAGCACGGCCCCTCCACTACAGCCGCCAACCTAAACAAACACTTTCCACTCAACAGTTACACACTCCGCTCATAAACGGCAACAATAACAACCGCACAACCCTCACACTGCAGCTTTATGGGCATGTTATTGCTTCTGAATGCTGAGGGAGCAAATGTGACACATTAAAATCAATTTAATATTGCCAGTTTTAAAGTTTTGTACGGCTATAAAGCAGCTCATAGCACAGACATCACACGCCACATCACAGACAATTGTTAAAATCTTTATTGCTGTGTATCGCCACTCACCACACTCTCACCACTGCCCAAAATACACACCCTCAGAATGAGGCTGATAAACACAACATGACCTTTCTGGTCTGTTAACTGACATAGGTCTGGCAGATATCCTGCAATGCTGTTTTCACTGGTAATACAGGACAGTCTTGTGTGACCTTTGATCCCTCAGCCCAGTCAAAACATGCCCTATAGATTAAACTGCTGATGTAACCCAAAACACCAAATGTAACATTACACTGACAATCTCACCACTGTGAAACATGTTCATCTTTACATCTTTTGATTTTAGAGGGGAAAGAACCGTTTCATGTAAAACACAGAGCTGTTAAACACGCTGAAGCTGATGAAGACATGAAAGCTTTGGCGAGAATCAGAGCTGAAGAGCTTCCTTCATCTTTTGTTCCTGTGTTTCGACATTATCATTAGAAAGAGGGGATGTGAGAGTTCACACGTGTAAAATGGGTTTTGCTCAGTTCTGTCCCACATACAGTGTGAACTGAAACTATAGGCAATCTATTTTATACAGCCCAGCATTTCCATTTAAAGAAAGATTCATGTATAATGTTTACATGCAGGTCAGTGAGCTAAGAACAGACTAAACACCATCTCTCTCTCACCATCACAAAACTGGTTTCCAGTGGAACAATAATAGAAGGTACAACACATCAATATCTCAGTTTCAGCACACACATCCTGGTATGAAACCAGCAATCATCAATACACTTGTTTGAATGAGATAACCCTGTTGTGTTTAAGGTTTCAACAGATGGCCTTTACACACTGCAGGCAGATTACAAACACAAACCGTGATTTAAAAACATGCACACACAGAACAATATACATTCACAGCTTTACACAATACATTACTCGCATTACAAAACGTGTGAGTCACTGTAACTATGAACACAAAATGATCTGAAGGAATACGACAGGCAGAACTGACTTAATCTCAGGCAAACAATACTAACAAAGACAGTTCCCCCACCACCAAAACAAACTACATCTGCATGACCATCTTCAGCCCACCATCTCCAAGCTGTCCTTTCATTTCAAAACGAAAACAGCTTTTCCATCTGAAGACAAACAGAGCAAATGAAGCCGAACACGCACACTTCATTAGTGATTCTATCTCATCCATTATCTCCTGCACATCTCTGACATATCTTCTCAATAGACAAAATCCATTCGAGTCCTGTCCCGTGACTCCACATGCAGAGAGCTCTGGGCTGGAGCTGCTAAGCAAGCAAATGGATGTAAACATTATCGGACCCATGCTGCGGGTAAGCAGGGCGGGTGAGGACAAACAACACGGGAAACAATGTTTTTGTGTATGATCACATTTATGTAACAGGGATGGAGAATGTGGAACGGGTCCTTGTTAAGCTCCACAATTCTAAAGCTGCCATGCTCACAGTGTATTAGTGCTAACACACAGCCTTTCTCTGATTGACTCCATACTGGAAAAGCCTCTTACACAGCATCCAACACTCTGCAAACAGTCTAATGCAACAAATGCATAAATGACAACACACAAACAATCACTTTAAACACTTATTTTTTCAAAAGCACAATCTGTACCCTAACACACACACAAAGTACCCTAACTAAGAACGAGACTATTTAAACAAACAGAAGACCCATTATTATAAGCAACTGCAGCATTTTAATATGAAACATGCTCATCTAGAGATGTATACATCAGAAGCAGTGTCGTCATGGAGAACAAACACTGAGGGACGTAATGTGAAGACTGAATCCACCCACCTCATGCATGTGCTCAAGTTCACACACAACATAAACAATCAGGCTTCTTGTCTGCCACTCTCACACAGCAGATGGTCGAGCAGAATTACGACTATTCAGCGATTATCTGGTAGACATATCAGTGGCACAAGGGGGCGGAGAGAACAGTGGTACGTGTGTTAGTCTGAAAGATGCGACGGGTATGTGAAAGGATGAGTGTGTAAAGGTTTACTGTAAAAGCTACTGTAAACGGGGTCAGGTTTCCTCACCATTACCCCTGTCTAACTCTGAAAGACGAGCAAGTTCAGCTGTGTGCAGCTGCCCTGCAGACGACAGGTTGAGAATGCATAAGACTTGCCTGCAGGAGCAGCTGACATACATCTGCACATTTTGATCAGACTGTCATCATCTCTAGTTCTTCACAACTGAGTAAACTGAAAATCTTAAAATATTTGATCAATGCTGCAAACGTCATGAACGTTGGTAATCCTCCAGCAAGGTAAGGGAAATTGGTTAGTTACAGGTAAAGTTAGACCCTATCCTAATTTAATAAAAGAGTAAAGAACAACAACAACAACAATAAACCTCATTCTGGTCTCCATGTGCGTTGCAACAATCTGTATGGCACATCCCAGTCGCTTTGTAAACAAAACAGAGCGATCACGCTGCCAAGTTCAAGACGTCTGTGTGCTCAGAAGCTTTAAACAAACACGTGTGTAACTAGACAGAGAGCCACTTACGTCCTTTGGGTTTTAATGCAATCGCGCATCCATATCTGATGAAGTTTACCACAGATATAACCTAACGTGCAAACATCATCGCAACACGTTAAACTGAACGTGACAGCTCTGAACAATCCTGCAACATACGGGGGACTAACGTGTCTCTAAATACTGGGTACATTACGTCTATAAATTGTGATTGCGCATTAACCCCACGAGATTAATTTTGCATCCCTCTACGTGCATCTATATAGTCAGTCCTAAGAGACCGTCTGAGATCTCCACTAACACAAGATGCCGTTTTAGAAAAGAAACAATCCAGTCCCTCTATATGCATGCATGCATTACTGATAAGAAAACACTACAGTAGTCACGCTACACCTAATTCACGTATTCACCAGTTTAACACACAGTGTCTGCATCATTAGCATACACACGGGGCTAGCACAACCAGGCTAATAATGGCTACATGGACCAAACCTCGGCGTTTAAAGACAATAAACACATCATGGTTTACTACTAACAACATTAGCAAAAAATGAGCCGACATAAACATGACTTTATAGTGAGTAACACTGTCAAAGGTTTGATATCACGGTCGGCTAGCCGCTTTAGCTAGCTGGCTAAGCTCAGTGAATCAACAACAGAATCATTACCCGCGAATGCGGGATTGAAGCGAGTACTCACGTCTACAGAAATATCCCTCCGCTTCCTAAACACCACAGCAGAAATAATCCACCACACGCCGGTCCACGTTACGTTATACGCCCGTTAATCGCTTGAATGTTTGCGTTTCATTCGCTGAAAAGCGACGCTGCTGTCGCCCGGCAGGCTCGGTGACGCGCACTCACTGACGCGCCTCATTTATATTTATTGAACGAGAACTGCGCTACAGGGCCACGTGAACGCGCCTTCCTAGAACTTCAGCCACGTGAACGCGGAAATGATACGAAATGTGTCAACAGACAGAAACCAGACGAGCTGCTGCAGGATTGTTTTCTGTGTTGCTGTGTGAGGGGGCAGATATCTGAGATGACAGCTTCTGTTATGGAGATTATGTCGCTCGCCGTATTCGTCCTTGACTTTCTCAGTTGGGGCCTTCAGATGCATTAAAGGCATTAGGGAATTAACTTCTCCACAGGGATTCTGGACAGCTGAGACACAAGCAGATTACTACAGAATCATTTTCTGTAGTTTTTGTGATTGTAGTAATTGTGCTGTACTAATAAAATAACTGAATGGTTGTCTATATCTTGCACATAGTGTTCTATAGATAACAGTTCACAGGAGGACCTGTGATATATACGTGAGATGATAACTAACAGACTGTGACATGTAACTAAACAATTGGTTTATTTTCCATACCAGTCTATTTTTACTATCTCCTATCTTGCCTGTACACTAAATAACAAACAAAATACTGTGTAACTGATTTTGATAAACCACCAACAATGTAACAGAGACACGGAATGGGTGCATTGTTAAATTTAACCAGAATGCATCCTGTTAATGTTAATGACAGGGCATTT
>JAZGTI010012701.1:0-15475 GCA_036877585.1 Botia kubotai
TGATCACACCAAAGTGTAGAGTTGTAGGATGGCCACAAGAGAAGCATTTGAGACTGAGTTATTGAGTAGTGTTCTGCCACTTCCTGAAACACAGTGGTTGAAGTATCGTTTTGATCTTGTTACCACTTTCCATCAAAACAACCCACTGACTTAATAGCTAACCGATGTATCGGACAGTGTTACTGTTTTATTTAAGAGTCTTATGAATTTTAAGGGCTTATTTTAACTTCACACCTTCATGGAACGTTTAGAAGATAGAACAAATACATTTTACAGCAGTCGTACGTTTATAATGATGTTTGTAAAGTTTTGTAGTCTGATTATTCTACAGGGTTGTATTTGTTTTTCACTTGAGTGGTCCTATTTTTAGTGCCTTTAATGATTCAAACTGTCTTCATCTCATTTGGATTGTTTTTGTGGGCTACTTTGCTCATCCTTAGTCATGTGCTGACCTCGTGCCTGCCTGTTTTTATGGCCCAATAACCAGTTATTCAATAACAGGAAGTTATTCCTGTCAGTTAAGCAGCACTTTTGCTGAGGAAAATTTCCACAGTTGCGTAGTGTCTTGACGATTAAAGTGAACAAGAATCATGGAAGTTTTCGGTGGATTTTCCTAAAAAATAATGTTTGAACGTAATTGGGGTCCAAAGTTGCTCATGCTCCACTGAGGGTTTGTAATAGGCAGTACAATGTTAGGAAGGCCAAGAGAAGACTAGGATATAAATTTATATCCTAAGCGAAGTAGCTAGAGAGTAGCTAAGCCAAGTGTCCAATATTTTGTTTTTAGCCACAACTTGCTCCATTTTGTTTTGGTCTTTTTCTCAAACTGTACTTATTTTAAGCAGTGTCATGTGTCTTCCAGCAGAGGGGGATGTGGATATTTTTAATGTTGTGAGGGGTCATTGAAAGGACATGAGTGTGCAGAATTACCGTTTTGTCTTATGCGTAAAATTTGACATTCAGGCCTAATTGTAACAATAACACTTTTCATTTTTGTTTTTATCATTTTCATGACTTTCTTTTACTATTTTAAACCATGTGCCAAATGTGTTGTTTTATTTTTATAAACCATGTACCAAAGCTTATTTGAAGATTGTTACTTAAACTGTCTCTTTTTTTAACAGCACTATTAAAAGAAACAGTATCACAGAGGCTAAACGATTTCTTGAAGAAAAGAGGCAGTTTTCCAGTTGGGAGTAATGGGGCTGCTCTTTTCAGTATTGATTTGACACTGTGTACGTTCCTAGAGTAGTTTAATCATATTAACCATAAATAAACTACCTGAATCTCTTGATTGATCTTTCAGTCTGCCTATAGTGCATCACTGATGCAGGTCATGACCTGTCCGCCCGAAGGCTCCCTCCCCTTTTCTTACAAGGCTTAGAAGAGGTTTGCATTTTTGTCAAAGATTTGGAAACAAGGATTAGTGATCTAAGATTATTTAATACTAAGCAAAACAGAGATTATTGAATTGGGCATGATGTGACATAACCACCCTAGCTGCGGCCTAGCAATGGCCTAGCAACCATCCAAACATTGTAGCAGGGAGTTCCACTGACTTTTTCTTTAGAAAATGTCAGAATCTGTTTATTTTTGGTTCTGATAATCATTGGCTTTCTGTCTCCTCAGGGCTTTCTGATTGGTGCCCGTCCTGAGAATGCCTGTGAGCCGATCGAACCCCCGCCCCTAAGGAACAACCTCACCAACACCTTTATTGTACTGATCAAGCGATTTGACTGTAACTTTGACATCAAGGTAGGTTTCACCATACCTGCAAAACTCTGGCAAAAATTCTACAGACTTCTAATAGTTTGAACACCCATCATTTACAAATTAAATATACTGATTTTCTGCATCACCACAAAAAACTTGAAAAACATGCACAGGTTTTATACCCATTTTTTCGTAGCTTTTTACCCAAGAGACAGAAATGTATGTATGGTAGAGATGGATTATCTATTACAAAAATCCTAAATTATGTTATAAAAAGTATAATTTAATGAAACATTTATGCAAGGTTTTTAAATGTTAACATCTTTTTTGTCAATACTTTTTTTTCACACATTTTTTCAAGAAATTCACATTGAAATGTGGCCCATGCTTTGTGAAACCTTGATCTTGCCTCTTAGTGATGTTTAGAAAAGCTGTCTTGATTTCCCATCATGTCTTTTCTCTGCTGAGATGACTGACTCACCAGTGTATGAATCACCACGCTCATTCAGAAGCTTTGATGCTTGTTTCCTTATTCGGTCTTGCTTTGTCATTGAGGTGGGTGAGCCAGAGTTTCCCTTGCTCAGCACCAACAAGGCAGCGGTTTAAACAGGTCGTCTAAGTTTCTGTTTACTGTCCATTGAGCTGAACAGTTTCTGGGCCTAAACTACTTTTGTCATCATGACAGACTGGACTAGGAGCAGTTAGAAAGCGGTTCACCCTCATGTTGTTCTAAACCCACATAGAGGAACCACAGCCTTCAGCTATATTGCAACTATATTCGCAATATAGCACGACCTGTAGTACCTTATTGCTTAAATAGTCACAGCTAAAGGGTTTTGTTAGGCGTGACATGCAGTTCAGTTGATATTTACGGTAATGTAACGATTACTACATAAAATATTAGGTACACAAAATGAAAGGGGTAGTCAACCCCCCAAATTTTTTTTTTTTTATCATTTACTTAAGTCATTCCAGACCTGTGACTTTTTTTGCTTGAGGAACACAAAGACGACATTTTGAACCAAACAAATCGGCACCTATTGAATTTCATTGTGTGGACACAAAACCACTGAGACATTTCTCAAAATACCTTTTTTGTGTTTTTTCATAAAAAATAATAAATCACATTTTCATCCAAGTCCATTTTTGGGTGAACTATCCCTTTTAAATGGTTTTTTATCATGGAAATGCAATAAGCATCCTTAAATAGACAATAAAGCCCCAACATGTAAGGGTAATCAGTGGCCTGTAGTTTAGTTTTAGTAGTATAGTTTCTGTGCACTGATATACACAGTAACTATTGTGCATATCTGTGTTCTTCATCAAAGCGGTCACAGTATCATATATTTTAAGACAACCAAACAAACACCTTCCTGAGCTTATTCATTTTAATGTGGCACATCAAGATGCATCAGATGCCATGCTTGACTATTGACTAGTGTGTCAGAATAAAAATTTAAGAATTAAGCTGTTAGTGTTGATTTTGTCGCATATATATTCATGGCTGCAGGAAGGATCCCAGGCACAATTTTGCATGTATTCTTCTGTTCACATGACAGCACAACTACTAAAATTAAAAACGTGTGAAATATGAAAGTAGTCTCTGTCCAAGTATGCAAATGTGCTCCCAAATGCAAAACCAGACCCCGTTCTCTAAGACACGCTTTCATGCTGTTGGTAAAAAAATATGCAAAGACTTCGAGAGATCTGCCTACTGGTAATGTTCACCTGGAGATCTTTGGATGACTCCTAAACACAGCCGAACATGTCACATATGATGACATATGTTTTTATGATTTATGCACAACAATCATTGTACATTTTTATGCATTTGGCAGACGCATTTATCCAAAGGATTTACATTGCATTATACTATACATTGTTTCTGAGTATGTGCAATCCCTGGGATCGGACCCATGACCTTGGAGTTGACGCCATGCTCTAGCCACTGAGCTACAGGAAAGCTCAAAATCAAACACTTGATCCCATTTTAGCCCCTTGCTATACAATTTTCCAAATGGCTGAAATACTGTTATAGTTACTAAGAACATATCTTTCTGAGGCTACTTTTAGTTGGTTACTCTTTTTTTTATTTTTAATTGTTTTATTATGCAGGTTCTTAAAAAAAAAATACATTGCCTATGAGAAACACAACACAACCTGTTATTTTTTTAAACATTCATAATAACGAATAAAGTTATGTAAGTAACCAGAAAATCCTTCTTATCCCTACCCAACCCATCCCAAATTATCCCACAAAAACTAAAAGGGAAAAAAAAAAGACAGAAAAATATTATGAAATAAAAAAAGGGGGGGGGGTTCTATAATAAAGGTATGGTCTCAACAAAGGAAAGTATAGGATTCCACATTTTATTAAAATTAATTAACAGTCTCTAATGGAGTATTTAATTTTTTCCAAATGTAGAAAAGACATTAAGTCCTTTTAACCAAGAAAGATTAGCTGGCTACCAGTGAGGCGAAAGCAATAATATCGGAGTGACGCTTATTATATTAACCATCAACAGGAGATACTCCAAAAACTGCAATTATTGGGCAGGGTTTCACAGAGACATTAAGAGCTTTTGACAATGCGGTTAGATTCGTTGCGGAATGTTTTGGAATGTGCTCAATGTTCTTATCTCTGCCTGAGCAAACATTCAATAATTCAGCAACTGCTTGAGTCCATCTCTGATTCTAGACCACTTATGATGAGCAGAGAATCTTTATCACTTTATGTGTATCTGGACCGTAATACAGCACTAAAATATTAATTGGAAAGGTTTTAGTATTCATCTTGGTTTTGTCCCAGAAACTAACGTCTTGCCCGCTAAGGCTCCGGCCTCCTTCCACACCTTGATATGAAACTTCAGATAAGCAATAACAACTTCAGAATAACAACCTTGCATTTCTTGCAACCATTTCTTAACCCTACAAATCACATCTAAATGATTCCATAATGGTAAAGCTTAACTATTCTTAAATATCATGAGTAGTCAGACACCCTCATTGTCCAGTTATGGTGTCAGAAATAAAATCCATTAAACTCCAAGCAGAACAAGGAGCCTTACATGTAACACACAAGTAACGTGTGTGTGCGGGTTCGAGAAGTGCATGCATGTTTGTCTGAACACAATGCATCCCCCTCTTTACTTCTCAGGTCCTTCATGCGCAGAAGGCCGGCTACAAGGCAGCGATTGTTCACAATGTGGATTCTGATGACTTAATCAGCATGGGATCCAATGATCGTAAGTTCTTGCACACGAATGCATAAAACATGTAGTGGAGACACCAGCTCATGTGTTCTGCTGTGGGACAATGCTTGAATTCACAAGTCTCAGCCTCAGTTCTCATAATAACCTCTGTTGTGTTTATGAATTCTAGCCAAGCTGTGACGTTCTACTTACAATGTTGAGATGTAGCCATGATTTGGCCATGTTGGTCATGCAACAGTTGGACCATAAAATGGAGAAACCAAGCATAGGTTTTTCGTAAACCTCAAATCACCCTCCCCTAGTTTCGAGAATTATTCTCAAAATACTGCACAAAATTTTGGACACTTAATTTTTCTTAAAATATCCTAAAAACCCTTTTGGTCTAAAGACTTAAATTCTGACATTAATTTTAAACGAACCAAAAATGAGTTTACAAAATGATTTTTTTGTTATGGATGAGTTGGACCAGAAAAGTTAGGAAAAGCAGCAAAAAAGTGTCCCAACATACGTATAAACCCGTTCAGTACTGTTTAAAAGGGTAACATTGTTTAAGAGAATGGCCAAACAGACAAAAAGTGTCTACTTTGAAAAAATAAGAAACAGATTTGTTTAACATTATAGTGTCTGGTTTTTGTCTGGTGGTGTATGATCATGCCTAAACCACTTATCTGCAATGTGCCTTTTGATGAATTGTTATATATACTGTATATTCCTTATATTTTGCTACAGTGGATATCCTGAAGCAGATAGACATTCCATCAGTTTTCATTGGTAAAGAGGCAGCCCACTCCCTCAAAGAGGATTACATCTATGAGAAAGGGTAAGAGCTTGGATTTCAGTACTGGATACTTCCCTGTTTAGACTGATACTTAATGGAGCACTTTAGTGAAGCACTTAGCACTTCTGTAACCAACACCAATCTTTTCTAATTATTCTATAAAATAATAACTTTTGCAACTGTCTTTGCAAAGTCAGACACCAAGTTGTTATTTTCTAAAATGATCAACACCCAGATCTCCCATCAGCACGACAGAGCACCCACACAGTCTACAAGGTCACTACTTTGTGTTATTTGAAGATGAGCAGTTAATGATTCTTCTGTTGTCTGTTTTCAGTGGTCATGTCATTCTCATGCCAGACTTCAGCTTACCACTGGAATATTACCTGATCCCATTCCTTATCATTGTTGGAATCTGCCTCATCCTCATTGTGGTTTTCATGGTAATTATTGTGTCTAATACTTTATAAATAAATGAGACCCTAGTAGCCAGACTTATTTGACTTACGTGTTTACCTTCATTTATTCACAGATCACAAAGTTTGTACAGGACAGGCACAGAGCCAGGAGAAGTCGCTTGCGCAAGGACCAGCTGAAGAAACTCCCAATTCACAAATACAAGAAAGGTGAGACGCGTCTTTTAATAGCGTCTCATGTCAACATGGAGAAAATTTACTTATAGTGGTCCATAAATAACACCTGCTTAAATGCATTAAACAGTCGAAAGTTGATTCATCAAAAGTTGGGTTAAACTTTACTTAAACTGAGGTTAAACTTTTTTTGTTGATTTCGTTTCTCTTAAAATACATTATGCTGAGTGTCACCAAGTTACAGAGAATGTTAAAGACAAACCAGAAATGGTTTGAAGCTTTCACTTATTCTTATCCCATTTCAAACTCATATTTCTGGACTTTTTATTCTTCTGCGGAACAGCAAAAGATATTTTAAGATGTTTAAATTGGGATTTAAAGGTGGTGTTAATCCACGACTATCCAAAGACTTCAGGAAACTTTGCAATTTAACACTGGAATCATATGGATAACTTTTACTACCTTTATGCCTTTATTTAGAGCTTTAATTTTCATTTAATTCCATTGAATGGAGAAACATTGAGAAACATGCCACAGGTTAGAAACGTGTATAGGAAAATGGTTTTCTGTTCACAGTGAATTGTTTATATTGTTGGAAATGCTAGTGTGTAAACTTGATAATAACTAGTGCGTTTACTGCATGATAAAGCATGAAATGTGGGGGAAAACTCAAAAAGTGTCTTTGAAAAAAAATACACCAAAACGTTTTTATGTGCTTAAAACTTAAAGTAATTTCTGGCTTAAAAGGGAAGAATAATGACACTTTGGTAATAAGCAGTATCCTTGGTATATAAACTATTACTGTATTATTAATAACATTAGATTGAAGTCTAATTTGGCAGTGTCTACTGTTCTGCTGTATTATATGAGTGGTAAATAACATGGTAATTAGTGAGGTTTACTAGTTTTTTATAGATGTTCCTATATATTCTTAGGTAGGTGTAATATTTCTATTCTCACCATTAATTGGCATGCTGTTTTAGCTGTTTTTTATCAAAATTTAAATTTATCTTTCCACCCTAAATGAACCCAAATCCAGCCTAATTATACAGGATTTCCTTAAAACCAGTTACTCGACTGTATTACAATGCCAAGGTCACGGGTTTGATAACCCAGGAAACACACTGATGTGTATCTGGAATGTAATTTGTTTTGGATTAAGCATCTGCCAAATGCATAAATGTAAATCCGCACTGGATGGACAGCCTGGCATTGTAGACACGTGCAGAATGTGGGTGAAATGTGGAATGCTCCTCCCACGCCGGAGCTCTTGGTTCACCACCTCCTCATGAATCATCAAGCCGTTTTACAAGCAAATCAACACACATTGACCATTGACCATTCACTGTGTCTGCATGCGTAAGCAGCTGTTGACAGTGTATGTTGTTCAGCTGGTTTGTGGTGCTGATATCTAGAAGCAGCAGTAAAAACATTCACCTGTGGAAGTGAGATGTAGGTACAGTCTGTAGGCGTTGGGTGTTCCTCCTATAGGAAGGTGAGGGATACACCATCGCTTTCACTGACTGGTGTTGAGTTTAACAAAACTGTGTAGACTGGGACTCAAGTTACGTCCATCTTTGTTCACATTTTATCGTAGAACTGCTTGACAGATTAAAGGTGTGTGAAATTTTGAAAAACAATAGGCAGTTACTCACCCGCAGAGAGTGTCAGATCACATTAATTGCTACTTTTTTGTTATAAAAGGTCATGTGTCTTAAATTCTTCTCGATGTGGCTAGTGATTGAAAAATAGGAAGATCAACTGGAAGATCAAATTAAGCGTATTGTATTGTGGGACATAGTATTCCATGCTGTATATGCTGCTGTATGTTGTATAGTCATCAGGGTAATCTGAAAATCATAGGAAGGTTCTGTAGGGCACACAGTATTCATGCTATATACTGCTGAAATAAAAAGTATAGTGCAGTAAAGTATATACTTCAGGAATGGTAAAATAGTGTAGCAGTAGAAGTATATACTGCAAGAATAATAAAAAACAAGGGTGATAGTGTAAGTATATACTGCAGGAATAGTACCTCCGCTAGTCTTAGTTTACCCATGTAAAAATTACTGAGCCTTTTATATCTCCCCACACAATCAGCACGGCAGTTGTACATTTCACTCCTCTCCTCCCGCTCAAGGCATCTCCGCTGACGTGTTATTTTCATCCTTCCGCCCGCTGTGCTGATTCATCTGTTCTGCTGCAGTCTGCAGCCTCACTGACCGAGTGAGCTCCAAGGATTTTCCCTGTCTTATGACAGTGCCGGGCCGCACATTCAAAACAAGCAGCTGCCGTTATGATCTTCTTAATGCTGAGACCAGAAACACAATCACCTGCTTTTTACGTTGCTGCAGGCTGGCGCAGTAAATGCAGATAAAGTGTTTTACTGTGGCGTCTCGAGGATTTCAGACATTTAAGCTTTAAGATGTTATCTGCTGCTGTACCTTGAGATTTGTAACCAGGTTGCAGAGAGGGCAAGCGTTAGCATAAAGCTACAGCTGGCAATTTATCTGAAAATGTTTTTTATTTACTTTACACAATCTAAATATGAATGTATTTACTTGGAAATGGCTGGATTCTTTTTAACCAAGGGAAGAACCATAATTTCAACCAAAAAACCATTGTTGTCAGTTAGTTATCAAATATTAATGCTTTGTAAAATACATAAAATCTAAATTCCCAGTTAAATGGCCAAATTCACAGTTTTACTGAATTAAGATAGTTAGGATAGTTTGTTGTTTATTTACAGCAAAATAATACATATAAATAATAAATGATAAAAAAGCAATATTTAACTATGTTTCATTAAATCATTTTAAATTGATAATTTTTTCTTGTAAAATACCACAAAGTCTTCTGTCAACAATTTTATTTTGGGTAATGACACGAACAAAAGGAATTTTGAATCGGTTCACTAAAAGATACAGTTTTAACTGATTCATTGAAATGGCTTGAACTTACAGTGTTGCTTAAATTTATATCATCATTATCATCAAAATAATTAGAAATATAGTGTGAATATTCATTGCTAATTGTAAACTATACCATGACGTGCCTTTATAATGTGATACGGAGTACAAAAACATGTTCTAATCCAGTAGATGCAGTTTTTATTTAAAACCATAAACTCAACATTGCCAACATTGTTTTAACAGTACAAGAATTTGGTCCACAAGGTCATGCGCTTCAAAGGGTTTGCGTCTTTTCTAAACACCGGTTCGCATCGAGACCCATTTAACAGTGCTTGTAGACTCTGTGAACTGAACAAACCAGAATGCCCTCATAGCAGTTTCTCAAACTCTGGCATTCAATGGTAGTTACAGCTTACCCATATACGGTCACATGTAGCCACGGCAAGAAAGCGTGTTCGTTTACCGCTTGTATAAACAGTGACCCTCAGCAGAGCACCTCCTCCACTGGTGGAACGAAAACTGAAAAAAGGCAGAGGAATTTAAAGGGAGCGCAGGACAAATTCCTGGACTTATTGAGACTGGAATTTTTCTTGATTGAGGACACTCAATGTCCAAGAAATGCTACATGTTTGATAAGCATCATTAAGAACATCTAATGGCTGTTGCCCAACTGGTAGAGGATATCACTACCACTACAGTTTTGCAATGTTTGCAGGTTACCTTTTTGCAGCAATTAATATAAAATGCACACTTTTATCTGCTGTTGCTTGGTCTATATGCTATTTCCATGATGTGTTTTCACAAGAGTAAAAACAGTAAATATTTCATGTGGCTTTCGCAACAAACTAATCAATGGGATTTGTTTTCAACAGTTGTACAATAGTTTTCATAATACTGTAAAACTAAATACAATGTGCCATGTACTTTTTCTTGCAGGTGATTCCTATGACGTGTGTGCCATTTGTTTGGACGAGTATGAAGAGGGTGACAAACTGCGGGTCTTGCCATGCTCACATGGTGAGTGTTTGTCTGGATTTTGGTCACCCAATGTGACCTTTGGGTAACTTATTTGTGGTCTTGAATTAGATGTCACATTGCTGGTGATGAGGTAACAAACATCTATTTACTCATTTACTATATATTCTGTATATATGTGCCAGACCTTTAAAAATTGTTTGCATTCTGCATCTCTTGCAAGGATCTCTTGCACTAATTTTCTCTGCGCCATTTGTCAGCCTACCACTGTAAGTGTGTCGACCCGTGGCTCACCAAAACCAAGAAGACCTGCCCAGTGTGTAAGCAAAAAGTAGTGCCGTCTGAGGGAGACTCAGATTCTGAATCTGACTCCGGTGACAGCGGCGCAGATGAGAATGAAGTGTCAGAAAACACGCCTTTGCTGAGATCTTTGGCCTCTGCCAGCACCCATTCCTTCGGGACCATGTCCGGCTCACCATCTCAGCATGAACCAGAATCATCGGACTACGACGAGCACAGCGACACCACCGACAGCGAGGAGGAAGTCACTGTGGAGACTGTGGTTGTTCAGCTGCAGCAGGGACGTCCAGATAACATGGAAGCCAATGCCTGAGATGTTAGCCAAAGCTAACTGGGACTCTTAAGTAGGGATTCCAATACACCTGAAGCAACGTTCCATGATCACTTATACTTTATCATTACAAGTTCATTTAACGTACACAACATTGTATAGAGAGCTCCGCAAAACTATGCAGCAATATTTTATAATTTACGATTAACCCCACCCAGTGCGAATTTTTTTGCCAACCTGCACAGAAGTCCTCGCTTTTAAAAATTTCATTTGTGCTTCGAGCACATGCTGACAAAATGCCAGACTCATCGGATGTGCATCAAATCTCAAAAAGAACTGCATGTTTCATGTGACAGACACTTCTGTTGATGGGTCGATAAAATGTGTTGCACCAATACTAACATCAGCATTAGTTTGATCAGTAAATAAATTAATATCAATCACTCAAGTGATCCTGGTAATGTAATTAGGTAATAACACATTTAAATACTGTATGTAGTAAAGGGTTTGTATGTAGAAATGGAAGGGTTTTTGATAACTTGAACTGTTACCAACATCTGGTTGCCTTTTAAATGTTGCTTTATTGTGAAAGTAATGTTCTGTTCACCCTTGTTTCTAAGTAGTCTACATTCATTACATTCATGAATAAAATACTACATCTTTGCTGGTTTGAATTTTTCATCCATTATTTTGGAAAAAGATGAATATTTCTTATAGATAGTCACTAATTAAAAAAAAAAATTTTTTTGCAATTATAGTAAATACAGTGTTCCTGCACCTTCTGACCAGTGATGTTCCATGTCTTTTCTTGCCGTTCATGCAAAGGTAAAAAAAAAAAAACATTCTATAAATATTGCACTCACAAATATTAATCTCTAAAGACATTATTCAAATGCAATTTTTTATTTAATTTCTATAATCTTTGGAACTTTGTATATACCAAGTGTGTCCCACCACAAATTTTTAAAAGCTCACCATTTTTGTTTCAGAATTTCTTTGTAAATGTTATAGTACATTTTCATATTCCGTCAAGTCATATTTCAGTAAATTCCATATAATACAACCACTTTAAATGTGCAGCAATGAAAACTGACAAGTTACTTGGTTGGAATAAATTCATTTAATCTGTTTGTAAACAAAGTGGTGAAATTAATTTATGGCATTTTTTGGTGTATGCATATGAATCCAACATCAGACTGTACCAAGATGTATGAAAAAGTACAGGGAAAATAAATTAAAGAGGTTCTTAACCTGTACAAATATTCCACAAAGTCGGAACATTTGTGTTGATACTAAAACACCCCAAACAAAGTGGCAATGAATTGTTTACTTGGAAGTTGTTAACAAAAGTTATGGCACAGGGAACACTTTCTTTAATGATTTGTGGGTCATTTATTAATGCTATCATTTGGATTTTGACAGACAGTTGTATTGTGACATCTTGAAGGCAATTTATTTCACGCATGACGTAGCATGCAATTAACAGATTCATCGATTCAAGTGTTAACAGTAAAAGCTGACAAAAATAAGACAGTTTACATCTTACTTGTGAGCTTGTCTTCAGACGCTACGTAGTGTTTAGTCAACAAAAAACTGGTCCAATGAAAAATCCAAACTATTTACTCCTCAAAAGGTTACATAAGGATACCCACTATCTGAAACGGCAGTCTACTTGAAAAAGAAAAAGCTGTATATTACATAAGGTAGCAAAATAAGTGCTTTAGCTACAACAATGACGGAATGTCAACAGAGTTTCAATTAGGCTGGATGTAATAATGAACTCGTGGGAGAAAATGCTACTTGCTTCTTATCATTGCACTTAACAGACAGCTGAACTAAAAGAGAAACCTCTCAAAGCCACCCCAGCAGATCTCATCGTTGGTGAAACAAGGGGGGAAATATGAAAGATTAAGATACATCAATTAGTAATAGAGGAAGGCTAGTCATCCACAGGTAGTGTTGGAGTGTCTCTAAATTAGACGGGGTAGTGTTGGAACATGGGTTGGGTAAAGTTAAAGGAATGAGGTCGGGTAATGAGTCTGTGTGGGACAGACATACAGTTGGTCCATTGGGTTGTAGGTCATGTTTAATTTTCACAACCCGTGTTTTATAGTTTTATGTCTGGAAATTATGCTTGGAAAGATTTTCAATGCTTCATGGCCCAGACTGACTGAATGTCAATCCCGCACAGACCTCATTCACATGAAATAACATAAGGCTTTCACCCTGACTGAAGTACACTCAGTGGGCTCAAAGATATGTGTACGGTCGACCTTTCCCAGACTTGATCTAGGAAGGAGGAATTTGAGTTTTTAGCTCAAGCCCTTGGTCAAAAATATATTTAGTTGTGTAATAGTAGTGCCAACATAAACATTAAAAAAGGGGATAAATTATAGTATGGGTTTTATTAACAAATGGTAAGTTGGTGGTGTTAGGTAGAACAACAGGAAATGTGCAATAGAAAATGGATGACAGGAAATCTCATCTAGACCAGTAAGCAGTGGTAAAATGAGCTGCTAGGTGGGGAGGTGTCTTAATATCCAGATTTCCTCAGGTAGTCAGCCATGTGATACGCTTTCTTGTTGAGCAGCCCTCCATGGGTGCCTTCCTTGCCCATGACTATAACCAATGCTGGAGTACACAAGGGAAAAACAAGAACAAAAATCAACAAACTGGGGGCAAAAAAAAAAAAACACTGTCCCAACTAAAAAACAATTGTTGACAAAATTCATTACCCTTCCTTGCAATTAAGATGTCCAAAAGCGTTAAATGGGTCTGTTTTAAGGGGAAATCTTCACAGCTTATTTTGGGAAAGTGAGTGAACTTTGAACTTTTTTCTTTTGTTTCTTCCCTCCCAATTTCACTACTTAAGAAGAATAAAACTAAAACCCTGAATCTCTCAAATATTTTGCCATGGAATATGCCTTCTTATTCAAGCCGCCTCCATGGACCCCTTCTTTGCCCATTACAAGAACCAAGACTGAAAGAAAAAAGATGGAAAAAGGAAGTTAAGAGGACAGGAAAATCCCACCTTTGGGACAAAAGCCAAACAAAGATCAAGACAGAATAAAAAGCCCAATCAAGATAACATCAACCCAGCGAAGATAACAAGCACAAAGAAGGAAAGATTGCAGACCTCTAAAGAATTGTTTACATTACTTTAATATTAAAATATTACTTTATCTGCTAATCTGGTAACACTGAAATAACTTTCAGTAATAACATTAGGAATGCATTAGCATTATTACATTACGTACAGCCTCAGTTTTGCATGGCCACAAACCATTCATGAATGTTTGTTGTATGTTGCACACTGTGGGCACAAATGACAGGTGCTTTATACAGCTGCAAGGCTTAAGTTAATTGGCTGCTACACAATTTTCAGGACAGGTTGTTATCACCCTGCATAGTAACAAAATCACATTTACAACTTTCTAGGCTTCTACAATGAGGAAGATGCAGTCACTGGATTTGCCTACATTTGGAGGTTCGAGGCTTCATGTCAAATATACTTAAAGCTTTTTGAGGGCACTTAGCAGGAAATAAACAAAATGCCTTTGATTTTAGTTGACCCTAAACGCATACAAAATGGCCTGTGGTTGGATGTTTTATATGTCAATCAGGCATCAAGTGGGCGGTCCTTGGCCAGAATAAGCTTTAACAGGGACCACATAGACAGGATGCCAAAACTCAAGGATACAAGATACAATACACAAGATATACTGCTTAACAGATCTAACTAAACGAAAGTTATTGTAGTGTTACCATTAAGTTAAGGACGATTGATTTCATATTAGCCAATTTTGGATTTTATATATAGAAAACAAAGTCTATAAAGAATTCAGCATGTAAGAAAAAGATTATATTAAATTAGAAATCCTCAACAAAATGCTTCACCACATTCAAGCAAGCAGGGTTAGTACCTCTTCTCAATACATGCCACAGATATGCTTGAAAGAGATTATTCAGAACCGCTGCAGGGAAAGTTGTTTTTATTTCAGGAAACAGGAAACCCTCACACACTTTAAACAGCAACAGCCCCAGATTTATGTAAGATTAGCAGAAACATGCATGCAAATCGGGGGAAATGTACCTCGGCAGATTCCACAGACAACTACCTTGGAGTTAAGTCATGGCTAAAGAGCTTGTGTTTAAAGAATAGCTATTTAGTTAATAAAGTACTTAAACTATGAATAAAAGTTCTATCACTTTGCAACATCAGGTTGAAGGAGTTGAAGGAGAAACTATAAACAACTCACTGAAATACTTCATATCTGCCTCCGAAATAACAAAAATTTAATGATTAATGAATTACGTTTGATTCCATGTACAAAAGACTACTACATTAAATATCTGAGATAAAGTTCTATCTAATCTACAATGTTTAAACAGTTGTATTGAGGAAAGGTGTCTATATTATCAATCACACACACACACACACACACATACACATACACATACACCTAAATTAAACAAATCTAGGAGTTTAACTATATTAATATAAAGTCAATACAAGAAAATGCAAGAAATTGACTACTACCTTTGGCTGCTTTGCCGACAGCAATGTTGTATGTGGCCTCTCCTGCTTGGCTCTTAGTCCTTATGTCCATTGTCCAATCACTGTCGATCAGGAGACTGTCTCGAATAACTGAGCATTTCTTTGAACCTAAAGTCAGGCCGTTGGTGAAGAAACTTTCTCTGTCTTTTCCTACTAGGATGTCGAT